>JASCZW010014105.1:0-23748 GCA_034211315.2 Aedes japonicus | reverse complement strand
CTAGCGGATATTAATCTGTAAATCCTAGAGGATTTGAGCTGTTTAGTGGAATACCTGTAACTAGAAATTAGAAGAAGAATTAGTATCTTCCATTTAATTCCAACTACCTTTGCTTATCTTCGACAGATACGCGTATTTCGTCTACAATGCAGACTTCTTCGAGTGTCTCGTACTAATAACTCGAGTCGAGTTATTAGTACGAGACACTGAAAGTCTGCACATGTAGACGAAATACGCGTATCTGTCGAAGATAAGCAAAGGTAGTTGGAATTATATGGAAGATACTAATTCTTCTTCTAATTTCTAGTTATTAATCTGTAGCTAAATAACAGATTTACACTAATTAGATAGTGTCAATGAGAAGTAACCTTCTTGACCGCCATTATACAATGCTACTGTAAAAAAGGTTATTGAACATTGTAACACACGTTTATATTTATAAGTATTATGGGGCAAATGCTCCGTCAGATTACATACACAGAAAAAAATAATTAATTTTAACAAGCGTGTAAAATATCTTCTCGTTTAAATCCAAGCTAAAGGAGGCGTAAACAACAAAATTGTTTGCAATTTTTCATGTGCCATACAACAATATTGGCAATCTTTTATACAACAGGCTGGATTCAGGCGTTATTTGGCTTAAATTTACATGAAATATCCCATTACTTTCTGGCAAATCTAGCATTCCCTTTATGTGCATTAGATAACGCAGAAAATTCAATGTTTCTTTTTATCTGTGTAGTTAAATATTGGTTTCGAGAGTTTCAGCAGGACCGAATAGCTTGATAACTGGCCTTGGTATTAAGAAGCTCAGATTAGGAGGTAAAATACCCGAGGATAATACCATAAAATTTGTTCCCACATTGTTATGGGAATACCAAATTGAGGTTAGACAATACCAAAATAGTACCTCTAAGGTATTCCCAGGTATCCAAAATAACAAGTTTTGTTATTTGAGAGATATTTTGCTTGCAATTCTTAGGTATTTTACCTCTTAATCTGAGCTCTTTAATACCAAGGCGAGTTATCAAGATCAAAATTAATTATTCATATGTTGTTGTCTGTTTGAAGCAGTTTTAGACTTGCTTATGCGGAATCGGATGGACTTTTGGCATCTTTTGGTAACTGTTGATAAAACCTGGATCCACTCTCACACACCAGCGAACAGAATAAGTGCCCGGCAAAGGACTGAAGCCGGTTTAGGTAGACTCAATGGATCGGAACGATTTTGGCGTCGGTTTTCTGGGATTGTCATGTCATACTCTTCTTGGGCTACCTCGAAAAGAATAAAATCATCACCAATCAGTATAACTGTGCATCATTGGAGTGATTGAAGGCTGAATGTCTCCGTGGAAATCAACATAGTTAAACATCTTTTGATGGAGCAAGAGTATGCAAGGCTAAGGCGTTTACAGAACACCAGAAATATCACTGACAGAAGAAGAAAAAAATGAATGTCTACCAAGTATCCAAGCATTTACATAACCATCTTACACCTGTGCATCAATCCGCTGGAGCCAGTGGATCGCCGATAAATCGACCATCGTTGCCAGAAGTACAGAAACATTACACTGATCTTTTAGCCGTAAGTGAAGCTTCTAGGATCAGTGAGCCAGCATGAACTATCAATTACATCATCAATATGCTTGATGAAGAAGATGCAACTGGATTAGTTTCTTGATCACTGAGGAAGAAATGTTTCTATTTCTTAAGCCTGGGCCAGACGGTTTGACATACGAATTTTACGTTGAGGATTTTGACCTGCTTGAATGTAATCTTGTACAACTGTTTAATGCGTATTTAAATGGACAAACAATTCTGCCCAAAGATTTCATCATCATGATCCATAAGAAAGCCACGGTTCCAACAATTCACGATCATCACCCAATAACCCTATTGAACACAGATTACAAGTTGTTCTGCAAAATTATGGCCAAGTGGATCGCATCAGTATTGGATCAATTGTTGGGTGTTACAGTAGATGGCAGATCTTCTACGGATAACCTGAAATGTCGTGACTCGCTCAGCCATTGTTTGAGCTATTGTTCAGAAAGCCACAGGGGTTCTTGTTTACGGAAAATTCCTAAATGTTGTTGCCTACGCTGATGACATCAACATATTTGTCAAAAACCAGGACGAATTCGATTTGATATTGCAAAAATACGGGTTAAGTTTTGTAAATCTTCGTTTTTAAGGTTCAATATAGCTATATTTGGTTCCCCAAAAAGTTGCGGAGGTCAATGAATTCACAATACTGGGTGTGATCATTGCTGGGTGTTGGTCGAAGATCATAGACAAGAATTATGCAAAACTAATCAGAAATATTAATGTTTTGCTTGCTAACAAACGCACCACACAATTTGAACTTGCTGGAACATGTATGGGTATTGAATACGTTCATACTATCTAAATTGTAGTACATTGCGCAGGTTCTCTCACCAAGGAATTGTCATTTGGCTAAAATAAAGAACATGGTTGGAAAATTATTTTGGCGTGGAGCTATTTTCAGAGTTGCCAGAGATCAGCTCCTCCCTTATCTCAGTCGGTATAGGCGCAGCTAAAAAGCAACACCATGCTGGAGGTGGCTAGGTTCAATTCCCGGTCTGTCCTAGGAAAATTTCTCGACCCCGTAGGCATAGCGTATGATTGTACTTGCCACACAATCATACTAATGCAAAAATAGTAACTGGCATCGAAAGCTCTCAATTAATAACTGTGGAAGTGCATGTAAAATATTAAGTTGAGAGCTAATTGTGAGAGCATTAAGCTTGACATGCTTAAAAGAAGAAAGAAGGGATCAGCTGGTTTTAGATAGCTCTAGAGGAGGTTTACGTTTGGTTGATCCGGAATCAAAATGCAATGCTCTTTTCTTGGAAAACCTTCAACATTCTGGCCTCGATGGAGAAGACACAACGGAGGAGTATTTACTGGAATTATAGCGAATAGCGGTCGCCTTACACGAAACATTAAGGAATGGATCTCAAAATCGCAAATCATAGCGCAAGGAAGAAATACCAGATCTGAAACATCAAAACAATTGTACAACAACCTTCTCAATGACACAGAGATTTCAGTTTGGGTTCAAAATGATTACCCTGATGAAAACTGGATGTTACTTTGGAAGAATATAACCTTTAACTTTCTATGTTCCGAGGATACATCAAATGTTTTTCTGTTAATAATCACGTTTTCCAAATAAGAAGAAGCTTACAACATTGGGAGGCTTTAAGTAGAAAATTGCGATTATTGTAGTCTTTCAGACACAAACCTGCATCGCGCGAGAGAGTGCACTAGACCCAAAGACATTCAAGAATGGACGGTAGAAGTGTTAAGAAATAAACATAATGTGAACTTTTCTACAATAGATGAAATTCTGTGCAAACCTGTAAATAAAACAGACGGGAAAACAGGAAAGTTTTTATAGAGCATTTTGATAAAAATTTGAACTATTCATTATAAAGTGTCCGTTAAACGATGCCAGAGCAATATCGCGAGTCCAGTTTGGCATAATGAAAACAGTCCAAATCTAAAATACAAAGTACCGGTTTTTTAAAAACGTTTTCGCAATTTTCGAATACTACTTTTGCGACTGAAAATCACAACAGAGGCTCAAAAAGCCTAGAGTTGTAACCATTTTTATTCAATCAAGAACACGGCGTGATCCCAAGATACACAACACTCGTCTATCTTCAGCTGACCGGAATCAATTTCACAGGTGTTTTTCTACAATTTTGAAATCATTCGCAATTAATATTCAAAACTATCGATAAATTTATGAGGCATGTACTCTGCAATCACTCGAGCCACAAAACAATTGATAATTGAATCAATAGATAAAGGCTCTAGGCCCGATAAAAAAATATTTTGAAACAAAGCATCGACACCATGGTGATACGGCGAATATGGTGAAATAATAATATGGATCGTATTTGATGACCTAATGACCGTCATATCTCACCGAAAGCAAATTTATTGTTCTTTTTCTGAGCTCATTTGATCACTTGCGCCACTCAACAATAGGTCGCCGAAAAGTATCACACGCACTGCAAATATATGGTCATAAATGCACACTTAATATTTATTTTCCTCCATTGCAATAAATAATAATATTATTTTACCTTGGTGAAAGCTTATCAAACCAATTACGATCTGAATTTACCCAAAAAATCAGAAACGTTCTCTTGACCGTAAGATTTGATGTCGAATCGCCTTTGGCGACTGCGGTGGGTATTTTCGCGTTTGTGGACATGGGCTGGCGTAATGAGTTCTTTGTAATGGCGTTCGGCCCAATGACATTCGCCTAATGACCTTACCGCTGGATGCAACGAAGTCTATACCTAATACGCTAGTTCACATCCTAAGGTAAGCAATGGGGACTTAAGCCAAAAATGATCCATCGGATTTATTCAAAAAATGTGAAACCCAAGGTTCCCTAAGCTGCATTGGTCTTGTGACCAAAAAGGTTAGAAAAACTTCAAAGGCTAGAAACTAGTTCAATTATTGGTTCAATGAAAAGTACACCAACATCTTACTTTTCATTCTACCATTGCATCAATACATACAATTAGAAGCTGAAACGAGCGCTATAAGGATCAGAAGGTTTGTGACCCTTTTTGAAGATGATTGAGGACATCTTACCATTCTAAAACTGTTAGATTTAATCCCTTAGTCATGAACAACGAAGGTTCGATGGAGAAAAAATACAACTTTGATTGTTCGCATCAAGTTATTTATCCTGGACGTGAATCGTGAGAAAGAGGTGGTCCAAATTTCCATCAATGGTCGATTGTATTCTATACAGACGGTTCAAAAATGAACAATCATGTGCGGCAGACCCAATGATTAACATACCAATTTCAAGGGGTAAGTGGCCAACTGTATTCCATGCTGAAATACAAGCAATTCTGGAATATTCTGTTACATGCTTACGCAGAAGTTAGCTCAGCTTTAATTGCTTTAAAGTCAGCAACATGCAATTCAAAGCATGTTCGAGAATGCGTTCAATCACTCCAAAAGTTGTCTTGTAGTAATCAAGTCAATTTGTACTAAACATTGTGGAATTGATTGAAATGATAGAGCTGATGAACTAGCAAGACTCAGATCGTCTCATCAGTTTGTAGGGCCTGAACCCTTCTTTATCTGCTTCTTCACTTAGTATGGAAATTAATGTCTGGGAATGCTTAAAATTTGAGGTAAACTGGAACAACACTTTCATAACTAGGCATAACTCCAAACATAACTTGATTTTACCATAAAAGATTTGAACTTATGTATAGGCCTTATAACTGCTCACTGTCCGAGCCGATATCATTTGAAACTGATAGGAAAACTTCAGGATGATTCATGTCGATTTTGTGACATGGATAAAGAAGACTCGGAACACTTGTTATACCACTGCCCGGCAATCTCCAACAAAATATTTAAGTTCTTCAGCAAAGGGGAACTAGAACCCTCTGAGATCTGGAGAACGAACCCCAGTACGGTAGGACACTTTCGGTATTTTATACCGCTCTGAGGCAACGCTTTTAGTTAAACATTGGCGCTTACTTCTAGCAATGGTAATGCGTCATGCTGACAATATCTGAAGCAAAAAAAAAAGGGATACATCACAATAGACTAATAGTTGGTCTCAGTGATGAAGATACCCGAACAAATAATTCGTGTTGATGTTTCTGTAATGGTTCTTATAAAAACATCACACTCGTCGTTTTAAGAACTTTCGGAAATTCCGCAGAATAGCATCGAGTGAATTTTTTCGTTTCATAACACCATATCGCTGACCACAGTTGCATTAATTTGAATTTCTGTCTGCCTTTTCTTAAAGCAAAATATATCAAACGCTGCCAGAATGCTAAATTAGCCGAAGCGACAGCACACTAATCAGAGCTGAACAGAAATCGTGATAGTCTTCAAATACCGTCAACGTAATGTTTGCATAATCGGTTACTGCATTTTCAATGTGAATAACAGTAAACTAGATGCTACACGATCACTGAGAGTAACTCAGTGACTGAGTTGAAGTGCTAAATAAACTATTTTTTTATTTGCCAGTTTTTTTAAGTTTGTTGTTTCATTTAAATCAGCAAACTTTCGCTGAAAAACTTACTTTGAAAAGTAATGAGTAAATTAAATATTTTATGACAATCATCATTGACAACCTAAACACTTACTATCTGAGTGACGTGACGAATCAGCCGCAGACGTGAAATGAAACACGTAAACACGACTACAATTATCAACTCAGTATCCTGTAATAAAACCATACATGTGAATAGACTAGTAACATTCTATGTTGAATTAAGTCTTCCATAGATTTATGAACTTTTGCTGTGAAATAAACAAACGCACATACACATTACACCATTAGGATACAGGCAGTTCGACATTCATAGATATTCATTTTTTTTTTTTCATATTTCTACTTTTTCTGTTTCTAAAATGACCAAATATGCAATCATCAATAGGAATCAATAGAGAAACTACCAGATATGAAAGATTCTAACCTTCATCTGAATATGAGAAATATTTGGTCATTGTACATACACAGAAAAAAAAAAATGTTAAAGAGCACGTAAAATTTTCCCTCATTTAATTCCAAGCCGAAGGATGCGTAAAAAACGAAATTGTTTGCAATATTTCATGTGCCATACAAGATTGTTTTCAATCTTTCGTATAACATTCATTCAATCTTTCATACACTTTCATATTTCTTTTAAATTATTTTAAGTTGCATATCCCATTACTTTTTGTCAAGTATAACATTCCCCTTATACGCATTAGATAACACAGAAAATTCAATGTTTTTTTTTATCTGTGTAGAGATTGAATTTTAATACACACAGATAAAAAGGGACATTAAATTTTCTGCGTTATCTAATGCACTTAAAGAGAGTTCCATATTTGGCAAAAAATTATGAGATATTTCAGGTAACCTAAAATCAGATAACGCCTGAATCAAGCTTGTTGTATGAAGAAGATTGAAAAACATTTCTTTGTATGGCGCTATGTGGGGAAATTTTACGTGCTTATTAAAAATATTTTTTTCTGTATAATCAACTCTAAAAGAAATCAGAAAATGATACAATACTCATGCAAACAAACTGAATAGGTCAACCAGAGCTTAACTGTCATAAGTTTCTATTGCCATACTGTAATTATTAAGCACTATGGGGATTTGGTTTCATATGGCTTGGTACTATTTATTTTCTCGCTGATTGAAACTGATTGAGATGGTATTCGTCAAGCTAAACAGAGTCAAATTCGACTCAAATTCGTCAATAGTGGAATCACTCAAAAAAGAGATCTTAGTAACCCGTTGAAAATCGCGTGAAATTTTACATTCTTTGACTCATTTTCAGTGACCGTATTGCCAAGGGTGTAAATTGCATTTTGATTAATTAGCGTGAATTGGACAGCCGTAGACTACCGCTTGCCGCGTGACTTTTCAATATTCATCTAATGGGCGTTACCGGTTAAAGTGGCCATCTGGGTCGTCGTCGTAGTCGCCGTTTTCAAACGCTTATTTATCGCACACGTGGAGACCGCCTCGAGCTGTAGTGAAATTCAGTGCCCTGAATTGGTGCGTGCTGCAATTTGCGTACCTCGTCTGAGGAATTGATTCAAACCGTTTCTTTAAGTCGGGAAGATTAGTCGGAAATGATATGCGACTTCGCAAAGTGTTTTTTCAACGTAATAAAGGTGGAAGGCGTATTTGAAATAATAGAGCGATAAAGTCCAGCTCTGGAGTAAAAGTTGCGATGCCCTTAGAAAACATGTCGAGTGGTCATATAATTGAGGCAGATAAAATTGCTATTGTGCCCCCGAGTATCGGATGCCGAAATAGGTTGCGAAATTGTCACGTTCCATGTTTGTCGGTTTTGAGTAATTCAGTGGCTCACGGGCTTTTTTGCTGCTGCTCTAATTTCCCAGAAGAGTGTTAATATGTTAAGCTATACTCGAATTGAGAGAAACAAGATGTTATTTGTTGAATCAAGGTTCAACGGCCTGTCTACTGGCTAGCAGAGAAGACGGCGAAAACCATGATTGCAAGAGTAATTCTGTCATGAAACCGACGTAGTGTTGGATAGGCAAACAGGCAGCCCCAAAACACTGGGATTAAATTCAACGAGCAACCTAAGTTTATTTCCCGAACATAATTCACTGTTACTTTGAGTCACATCGTGAGTGGCATGAGAGAAACCGTCGTGGATCATAGTTTCCACCGAGGTATTTAACAGTCAAGTGCAGAGAGCGTAGAGAAGCCGAAGCTGAGCTGCGGTGAACTGAGTGCTTTTGTGCTGTTGGTCAGCCTGGAGAAAAGCAAGTATAAGTTTTCCAGTTGCTTTGGAAATGCAACACAATAAAAAAAGTCTTTCTTTCTCTGCCAGCTGGATGGTGTTTGGATTTTTTGCGCTTCTTTTGCACGCATTTAGCCGGCGCTCAATGGTAATAATTGAAAGCATCCTAGAGCTAACCACTGCTAAAATTTAGTATACCGGGAATCTGATCTACGATAGACTTGCTAATATCAATATTTCCTAAATCTTGAAGCCACATGGGTTCGTTCAACGTTCTTTTGGCCACACGGTCCATGAGAACCGATTTTTTAATGATCGCGACAAGATTGCCATTCGAACGTCAACATAAATAACGATGTTACTTCTGTTTTAATGCACTTTTGGTCGTTTCTCTGTTTCTCCGCTCTCTCCACGCGCACTTTTATTCGTTCGACTTGAACTCAGTTGGAACAATTCTATACTTCTTCTCCGTCGGTGTGCATCAATGCCCAGCATCCAACTCTCGAGTGAAATCTCGACTTTTGTCTGTCACATATGTAAAGGTACTGCGAAAGCGCATGCATCCAGTCAGAGTTCGGAGATGAAACCATTTCTCATTTCTTTCGGATGATTGCCTTCCCGCCTTGCTTTACGTCATTATCATTGTTCGCGTATGACATTAGCACACTCACCTGTCTGCGTCACACACACAAACACACACCAACCGTTATTGAAAAGTGGCGTGTATTAATCGCTTGAGCAAAGTCATTTTAACACACATGTAACAATGCGAACCAACCAGGGTTCCTCAGCATCCAAGTGTCTGACGATGATGGATTGCCTGAGTTAGTTTCACCGGGTTCGTCTCATATGACGTGACCGTTTTCGGATGAAGTGAACATGACATGCGAGCGGGCCCTTTTTCTATTAACTGAACCCTACTAAACACCCAAATTTGGAGCATTCTTGGTGTGGCTGGTCAGCGCCATAAGTCAATAAAGATCTCACCTCAGATTAGCAGCCACTTTGGATCGATCAGCCACGGTGGAATCGGGGAGGGGTTTGTCACTTTCTTTCGGGTTGGAGAATTGAAATCACGAACTGACAGAGCGTCTATTTTTCACCAGCGACGAGGAGGCATTCTCCTATGGCACTGAGAGGAGATTGATTGATTTTGATTGACAGCTCACTTATTGGCTCAAGGTTCAAATGCGGGCGGCGGCCATTGTCTCTGGGGGTTCGCCCGTTAGTGTGCTTGACTGGATGTTGGGATAGGGTGTGTTTCTTGAACAGTCGTAGTTTGTGATGGTTTTAAGAACAACTATCACGATGAAGTTAATGTTGATGAGCAGTTCTCTTGCAAATCTGACAACGTGCACACAGTCACAAGTTTAACTCAATTTTGAGTCGTTTTCGACTCAATGTCAACAATTTTGAGTAAAGGTTTTTGGGATTGACAAGTAGGGGCCTCAGGCAGCCTAGTTAATAGAGGGACGGTTGTGAGCCCAAGTTACAATTTTAGTGTTATTCCAACCGTTTTACATTCCTCCCGGCTTTTTTGATAAAACTGCATCCAAACTGTTTTGTCCACCAACACCTTCGCTATGTATCTGTAAAGCCGAAATGTGTACAAAGTGGCCCACTCTATAGACGGTTGTGAAAACAAATAAATAAAACCTTTACAAGACCATAGAGATTTTGAAAATGTTCTAATGAAAGATGTTATGACCACTTGTGAACCTTCATAAAACCTATTGGCTGCCATCAAAACCAGCATAGGACCAAATGGCCACAGCTGTCAAACTTCATTGTGATATCGTGGTTGGTGTTTGTTGTTCTGCTTTGTTCGATTTTCTGCACTTCTTTCTGATTCATTTAACAGTAAATAATATCGAAGAGAAAAGTTCTAGTGTTGCAGGAAATTTTCTTTGTTTAGCTATCAAAAACAAATTGAATTTTATATAGCGTATCCTGGTCCAAATCATATGCGCATTTGATTTTTTGGTGAATATTGGCACGATAAAAGCTGAGAATTAATGCACCTCGGCGAGTTAATGCGAGTTTACAACAACAAAAACAAAATAGAAACAAATATATTCGATAAATTAATTATAAATTTCCTGAAAATTAAGGGAATTCATTCAGGTTTCCTAAATTATGCCGACACTAGTCTCCGATATACAGTTCGTTTGCATTACATTTAATATTTGGTGTATTTATTTTTCCACATTTTAATGATATCTTATATTTCAATATGGCGATTAAACGAAATCACAGCTTTGCCAATAAGCCAATTAAACTTCACAATGGCTACTATAAAACTTTTTGGTCATTTGATGACCTCCCTGAATGCCAATTTCCCGTTTAATGCATTTACTGGAGGCAAAATGGTTTTAAAATGCTTTTTCAACTGACCATTTTAAGATTATATGAATGAGTCGTGAAACGGCATTTTCCAGTTCATGAACTCAAAATAAAACCTTTGATAGGAGTAAGCGGCATTTGAAAAGACAAGGTTTCAACATCGTTGTAAAGAATCTGTGTAGGTTTTCATAAACCTGAATAAAATTTAAAACCTATTTGCACCTCTTCGTACCATAATAGAAGAAAATTGTCTCTCAGTGGTCATCATAAAACTTTGATACAACTTAATAAAGCTGGATGGTTTTGGTAATCTTACTTGAGAGCTGTTCCACGCCAAATTTGTAAATGACAAAACTTTAGTATTTTAGATTTGGCCACAACTTTGCAAGCGTGTTCGAAATAATAATATTAGGAACATTCTTTTGATCCGAGAGTAACTTTTGTGAAGGAATTATGTGTTTCTTTTATACAACAGCAGTAACTCGGAAATCGTGTGTTATACAGAGAGGAAGATTTCTGAGAAGAAAATGAGAGCAAATCCAAATTTCCATAAAAAAATACACTGGAAAAAAAAATTTCACATTAAACATCAAAAAATCCAAATTAAAACTTAAAATTCGACTTCCCAGATTAATTTCGCTATTTTGTTATTATTTTTTCAAATTTAGATGGTCAAATTTGGACAAAAAAAAACATTGTTTAAAAGGCAAGAGCAACATGGACAAAATGATATTAAAAAAAAGTTTCGCTCATAGCAACTTTTGGAAGATTTTAACAAAATTTAGTTGATGTTTATCAAAATTACTTGCCAAAATATGATTTTAAATCTAATTTTTTATCCAAATGTGGATGATAATAATCTCCCTAAACATAACCGTTTTTGAGATATATTTATAAAATTTAATTTCATGCGTGGCTAAAAACTTAAGAAACACGACCTTTCCATAAGTTGTTCGAAATGTTCCATCAACAAAACTATACTGGTTTCAACAAACACGGATATTCCAACAACTTTTAGTTTGACTTTCACACGATTGGACTAATAATCTGAAAGTTATAGGAGATTACTTCATCATTATTGTTATTAATCTCACGACGGTTTTGTCGGTTCGATAAATAAACCTAGATTTTGGGAAACTTTATTAATTTTTTTGTTATTAATTCCACGACGGTTTGGCCGATTTGATAGAAGAACCTAGATTTTGGAAAACTTTAATAGTTATTTTGGTTGTTCCTACCCTTAAAACAATGCTTGTTTTGTTCCCAATTTGACCATTGAAAGTAGCGTATTTTAAGAATTAGAATTTTATGGTTTTTTCATGAAAAAAAAAATATTTTTTCCAGTGTACATTTTTTTTATGGACATTTTGATACCATTTCTTCTCAGACACTTTTTCTCTAAAATGAACGATTTGCTAGTTACTGTTTTCCCAAAACTGTAGTATTAAAAACACATAACTCCTTCTCAAAAGTTACTCTTGAGTCCAAACAATATATCCTTAGGGCTTGTTCATAAATCACGCCCCCCCCCCCTTCGTGGACTTTTCTCCATACATTTTTTTAAATTTTTGTATGGGGCGTAGACTTTTGCAAACCCCCCCCTCCCCCTCCGAAAAGTCTACGTGGTTTATGAATAGCCCCTTATGTCAAAATACGTATTCTGTTATACTGAATCCAAGCGGCTCTTGTCAAATTTCTACATTTTATGGTCAGTTTCTCCTGGAAGTGCTCCTGTACGAAGCCCGCGGTTGCGGAATCGATTCCCAGCCAGTTCAAGGGAATCTTTCAGGTTGGAAATTTTCTCGACTTCTCGTACTTCTGCATATAGAGGATCATTGTACTTGCCACATAATATACAAGTTCATGCATCGGTTTTGGCAAAGATCCATAACAGTGGAAGTGCAATCGGAACAAAAAATTGAGAGAGAGGAAAATGGCTAATTGTGAAACCAATAAGCATGAAAATCGACAAATAAAAAAATGCATCCGAATGAAATCGATTTTTTTGTTATTGGTCAACTTTTTAAATCCAATCAGGTTTACTCAAATTTCAGTTACTCCACTTTTGACGAATCTTAGTCGAAATCGACAATAAAATGAGTTAAATGAACCTGGCGTGTAGACAATACCAAATACGATATGGATCAAACCTTGCACAAGTCTTCTGTATGGGAAAATACGTTTTAAGCCGGATTTAGAGATCCTTCTTTTGAAAAGAGGATACTTGATTTTGGCTGAAACATTTCAAAATATCATAACTCAAAATTGGTCTGTAGTTTCGTTATTGCGGCTTGAAAGAGGTTGGTGAAAATAATTGAAATTTTAAAGTAAAAGTATTCACTGAGATAATTTGTTTTCATAATAACCACTACCAATACACACGATTCTTTCAATTTTTCTGGAAAACTTTAAACTGTTACTAATCCATAGCTGAACTTGAAAAGGTTGATATAATTGCTTTAAGAATTTTAAAATGGGATTTGATAGGATTGGCATACATTTTCGCATTGACTCTGATGGGAAAGCCATCAAAACTGCAGTCATGTTAATAATTTCTAACGTTTGTAATAAAACTAATATGAGATAATTTTTTTTCATCATTTGGATATTAAAAATTTAATATTTTACTTTACTAACAAAACTCTATCGAAATTCATTTTCAAATCCATTTTTTCTCTAGGAAAACAGATTTGTAGCATCAAAACCCGTTAGAGGATGCCTTTTGCAGTGAATTTTGTTCGGTATCTCTTTAAGTTGAATTTTGAAATAAACTTCACTAGCCTTAACCACAGTTTACTTATCAGCAATAGCGTTAAATTCGATTTTCTAAAGTAATTCCGTTTTGATTGAAGGAGTAGAGTTGTTTAGCTCAAGTGTTGGTCTGTCTAGGCTGATAAGGAAACGAAAGTAATTTTTGGTTATTTTATGGACTGTTCCAGAAAATAAGGGCAACATTTTTGAAGGCTGTCATTTAAATATACATTTTTATTCGGGTAGTCTGTCGACTCCATCTCATTGTCACGCCCAAACGTCAAACCGAACATAATCATACGAAAATAGTCAGGGAAGCTTCAAAGTGTCTGCAAAATCTCGCCTAAAGACTCCTTGTCTCATAATTTGTTTAACGTTAACATCTAAGGCGTCAGCGCGAAATACCCGAATATTCAAATTATATTTATCATTAAATATAATTTTAATATTGTAGTGAGCATAGCAGTGTGGGTATTACAGATAGGGCAATGCATTGTTAGAAAAAGTTGTAGAATTAGCCAATAGTGATCCGAAATCACAATTAACAACACTTTTTTAACGGATCGAAACTCAGTACTATTTGGAGGGTTTACCTAGTACAAAAGCCTCACATGCTTTTTGAAGGCCAAATTCTGCTCCAAGTGTTGGTTGGGATATTTATGGCTTTGTGATATTTGTATCCTTCCCTGACAAGTACATTTTGATAGTTGCAAAGTTGGCATTGCACTTTCTGACCGGATGTTGGATGGAAACTCCGGGGTTGTATTTTACGTACCTCAGGTTGTATTTTACGTACCTCAGAAATTTTTGCACGGTACGAGTTTACATTACAACAGCGAAAAATTTAAGACTATAAAAGTTTTTTTTTCAGAAAAAGAAAGTTATTTTACAGATTGTTTAATAAGTGCTTCCGTTGATATGAACGCGACTCTAGAAATAATCAGTTTTCAATTTCATGGCTTGCTGCACCTTTGAAGGCCAAACGTAGGTATAGATTTTGGTTCCATCTGTTACTATCTACAGTTGATAACGTGACGAATTGAATAAGGCTCACACAGTCCACCTAACCTGTCAAAACATTCTGTCTGGCCTCAGGTGGAGTGACATTTGATAATCAAGATAAGTGGTGCTTTGATAATCAAGATAAGTAAAATTCCGTTAGAAGGCAAATCGATCTTAACACAAGCAAGAAAATATCATTTTGAAAATAATTATATTTTGTGGAATTGTATTGCGTCCTCCCTTAGCTCAGTTGGTAAAGGTGCAGCTACAAAGCAGTACCATGCTGAACGTGGCTGGGTTCGATTCCCGGTCTGGTCTAGGAATTTTTCGTGAAGGAAAATTTTTCGACTACCTGGGCATACTTGCCACACACGGGCACGAACCCTGTATGACATAGTTTTCGTCGAGAATTAGTACTGCATCATGATGGACGACGAAACGGAGTTGGACTATGAAGCATTTACGGGATCGAAATATTATACAGTTTGTGAAGATGATGATGTTGCAAAGGCGGACACTTCAGTTTTCACTGAAAAATTTGACAAAAAAGCGATGGTCTGACAGGAAATTTGCTCTAGCGGTAAATTTAAGAGCCGTACATCATATATGGAATGAAATGAAAGCAGTTAGACCGATAGACTGTTCCGATAATTATCAAAATGCGTGCAGTATTCAACCAAGTTTTGGCTGCGTCCTGTTGTTAACATCCAAATTATACTGATGTTGTCAATTTTTTTAATTTTTCGGATGAAAATTTTAAAATGCCTGAAGCAAAGAAAACGGATTGAGCACAAACGGTGCACCGTTAGTGGTCTTTCGATCAGAAAACAGCCAAAGGAAGCTTCGCAGTAGCTCTAACCGCATAACGAAAGTATCAACAACAGTGCTCTTTCGTAGATTCCCCGGTACGGGGTAGAAAAGCCGAGCCCGCTGACCCTACAATCGATAAAAAGATCAAGGACTATGTGAAGCGTCATCCTTTTGCATCAGTTCGAGATGTGTCGAAAAAGCTTAGTACTTTGGCGACTAATATTGTGCGTGTCGTGAATCCCCCAAACTGCTCTGAAACTTATCCCATCAAACGATTTTGGTCAGCTGATACAGTGATAAAGTTCAACAAAAATTGGCCATGACAAGTCTAAAATCATTGCTAATCAATCTGTGCAGAAATATAAAGAAAGCAAGAGAAAAGTTCGAGAACTTGCTTATTCATGAAAAAGTCATCGACATCTTTCGTGAACTGTTGATAAACAATGTTGAGACACCATGTGTAAGAATAAAAATTGACATAAATAAAAATACACATGTTTTTTTTAAGAGCTGAAGGTGTGCCCTTTCTTTCTAGGACGGTATATAATCTTGGCCAAACCCTCCATCGTGATTGCTATGCATCACCACCTCGCATTTTTTAAGGAATAAAGATTTCACTAGAATATTTAACATTCCTAACCAAGGCCAAACTTTAATTACGAGTTTTTTTAGTGTATGTTTACAAATGATTGAAAATTCCTGCATAAAGTGTTTATGGTTTTCAAACAGATTCTGACATGTGCCGGGTAAAAATGTATCAATTGTTAATTGACAGGGCTTTAGCAGCAAGATACAATTATTTGAAATACTTCTGTTTTAGCATCTTCAATTAGGTGAAGAATGCATCTCTTCTGCCAATCAGTTTATTGATGTCTTCGGTATGCCTTTTCTCATAATAAAGTCAACTTTCCTTTCCTTTGAAACAAACACAAACATAATCTCCCAATTACGCTCACCTTTCTTTGACGCTTCGGATTCCAATTGTGCTATTATCCCTCCTCAAAATGACTACAACAACAGCAGCAGCAGCAATAACCAGTGGTAATAAAACGCAGTAAAATTATTCCATATTAGACTAAGTTTAGTTTTACAAGAACAACTGTTACTTCCCATTGAATATTCATGCTCAACCGGGGAAAAGAGCGAACAACTCACATCCATTGCTATCCGGAATGTGAAGCACAATCAACAGCGGCGAAAAACGGCAGCTTTCAATCCATTGCAGCCATCGTCTAGTCGTCATCATTCCGGAGATATCGCTTTCGATGCGTTCCTCTGCCGCAACAGTCAGCAGATGCGCTTGCACGTGGGACTTTCGGAATCTTAAAAATCTTTCTCTTTTCCCATCTGCCGCGGTGACCCATTTCCAGAGCAAGAGCAGAGATTTGAAAACCTACAGAAGACCTATTTTTTGACAGGCGACCAAACCAGCGGAGATCTGTTTTCGGAAAATCAGATTCACCATTGTATGGTAATTTTCTGTGTTGGCATCGCGCGTGTTCCATTTCGTTTCGCATCCAGGCCCCTACAGTCCAAGTCAGTTAGCATCAACAACTTGTCACATTCTGTCGCTCCAGGGCGAAGGAGTTGAACGATTGTGCTGCATTCGTGTTGCAATTCGTAGCTATGCAAACTTCCTACGCGCTACTGCTGGTTGATCGCGGCAGGAAGAAACTACATTGTTACATAAAGTAGTGCCCTGATCGACGGCGAAGGGCTTTCGGTGATCTCTCTTCGATATGGTTGGAAGAGGTGTGCAATAAATCCCACTCTTAAATATAGTAATTTGCCGTGGTAATTGAGCATAGCTCGAAAGCGGCCTGAAGTGCTCGTGGTGCTTCGTGGAGATCTATCACTGGTAGGCATTTAAATCAAAATCAAATAAAATTATTGCGATTCCTGTGAGCGAGTGCATATGCAGGTTTGCGATTGCACTTGAAATGGGAATGGACTTTCCCGGAGGGAGCTGCTGAAGCTGCCACTGCCACGCCGTCGACTTCTGTGTTAATGAGTGTTTGGATTGGGGGGAGGAATATTTTGCACGTGAAAGGTTTGAAGCACATTTGGACCACACCGGAGCAGTGCAGTTTGTTTGGAACGGGACACCGTTCATATGGGAAATTTTCAGTTGCTTTTAGTTGCTTGAATAAAATGTTGAGTACAGTCGTGCGGGATGGATATTGGTCTAGTAGATGACAACGAGTCCTCTATCTCAAACAAGCCTAGATGTCTCAGTTTCAACAATCCTAAGCAACAAAGGAATTTCTTGTTCTAAGAAAAGGTAAAATTTTTTTACGAATGTTTAGACCACGAAATTTCTAACAGTTTTCAACCCAACCAAATGGAAACAAGAAGACTATTTCATTTTTTTTAATTCAGTTTTACTATTTTTATAACAGAGGTTGTAAGAATTCAGATCGCGGATGTAGTCAAAATAACAGCAACTGTTACAAAACATCCTCAAGAGGTGACAAACTTCTAGCAAACTATGATGTAGATAAAACATAAACAAAACAAACTTTGAAATGTTTTTTTTTAAGATGTAGCAAAATCATATCAGCTTGTTTTAGCATTAATTTATTTCTTTACGTAAACTGTGCCTTCCAGGGCATTATATTTTAATTTGTTATAAATATCTTATACAATTATGCACATGAAGATATCTTTAACAAATTTATAATATAATCAATAGTCGTAGCAAGGTTTGTTATAGTTTTGTTATTTTTATGTTATACGCTTCTGGTCCGGAAGGTGCTTCAATAAGCTAGTTTAGTTAATTGTATTGGCAGAAAAGTCGTGCTCTTTTGTTTGATGAATGTTTAATTTTTAGGTACAAAACATAAAAATAGTACAGGTATTGTTCAATGACTAAATAATAAAAACTAGTAAAGTTTAACATGAGTTACACAAACTTGTAATCAAAATAAAATTGAAAATCTACATCATAATTTCTAATTTAACTATTTCACATTGCAGCATTTGCAAGATAAATCTGATAGAAAAAGTCTAGGCACGCTCCTGAGACCTAGCTTTGATTGCAATCTCCTAATTTTCAACATGAACCAGTCAGGAGTTGTCACTGTAACAGTATGCTAGATTTATTTCAGTACAGGGAGTATTGGTCTAAAGATTGTACTCGAAAAATATGCAACAAGCAAAAATGATCACCCAAAATTCATTTTAAGTCTGAAATTTTTGAAACTCTCAGGAAATAAATAAACACAAAATCAACCTCCTTTCCTAGACTTAATGTCCGAACCTTGGGCTTAACACTCCTCATGAAATCCTGTTCAACAATTCTGCCATCTTTCTTACATACTTTAATCCACTCTGTATTCAAATCCTTGGCGTTTTTGTAAACCCTTCCTGTTTTCCGGAGCTTGCTCTTCATAATCGCTCAGAATTTTTCTATTCGGCGAAGCTCTGGTAAGTTTGGCGGATTGCCTTTTCGTTCAACATCGTTGGCTTCGTACTACTCCATCACTGGTTTCGCGAAATGGCACGATGCCAGATCCGGCCAGAATTGAGTGTCACTTTCGTGTGACCGAAGGAAAGACTGCAGGCGCTACTTGAGGCATTCTTCTTTATATATTTGCCCGTTGCAATCATAGCAAACGCCCTATAGTAATCATAGCGAACTCGCTTTACCTTTGAAGTCCTACGCAATTATTCAACACACATCGTGATGGTAATGTTGAATGTGGCTAAATCAACTGTTACCAACGTATTAAAAGTGATCGGTGAACGTTTGTCGACAGCCAGGAAAGCTGGATCGGGGAGGAAATCGAAAGCCGGAGGCCACAGCGACGACTAAAAGAGTTGCCCGCTGTTTCGAGCGGAACCCCAACCTCTCCGTCCGAGATGTCGCAAAGAAGCTGGGAGTGGCGCTTTTAACCGTAGATAGACCTAAAAACGAGCTGGACTGTCGACTTACTGGAAAGACTCCAAATCGCGATGATAAACAAAACACGTCGGCCAAAGCACGATCGCAAAAATTGTACACGACGATGCGGACGAATGCGTCAAGGCAAACTTTTAACAGCTCCTGGACAGGAACTTTATACGGCAACCGGACGGGAAAAGGTGGCAGATATTTTCAAGTACATTAAACTTTCACAGTTTGCGAAGAAATATTTGGTGTGGCAGGCCATCTGCCATCTGCCTGAAGTGCAATTTTTACATTGTGACTGGAGCCGTCAACCAGGAAATTTATCTCAACGAGTGCTTACAAAAACGTCTACTGCCTTTCCTGAAGCGACACAATTGTTCCGTTCTATTTTGGCTGGATTTGGCATCTTGCCATTACGGAAAAAAAGGCCATGAAGTGGTATGCTGCCAACAGGTGCCCAAGGAGAAGAACCCTCACAACACGCCAGAACTCCACCCAATCGAACAATATTGGGCCATCGCTAAGCGGAACCTTAAGAAGACTTAAAAACTATTGTGACAGAGAAACAACTCAAGGCAAACTGGCGTTCTGCGGCCAATAAAGTGGACAAGGAGACTGTACAAAATCTTATGCCAGGTGTGAAACGAAATACCCGGCAATTCACATTCGGTACAAAGGAAGCTTTGCTGAATATTTTTCCTGTATTCAGTATTAACTGAACTAGAAAATGAAAAAGAATTTGACTTATTAATAAAAACTTTGATTGACTCACACACATTACTGTTTGACCAAATTGAAAAATGAAAAAATGACATAACGACTTGGTTAAGTTGAATTTCCCTTTCCCCTTCAAAGACTTCTTGTTTTAATATTTTTAATTAAGAGATGAAAGCTTAGGTTAAAAAACCCCTACCTCCGACAAGAACTGACGTTTGAACCCAGCTATATAGTACTGTTTTTGGAGAAAATGCCAATATAGAACCCGTAGCTTCCAGATAAACTCTGGGTAGTAGGGGGTTGGTGTCTTGCCCTGCGAGCCAAAGGAGGTGTGTTGAAAGGGATCCATGGGGCGAATGTATAGCGGTAATCAAACCATCCACCAGAGCTGCGGCATCATACGTGTGATTGAGAAACTAGGAGAATTTAAAATTTAACACTTCATTTGATCACTTTAAAAATAAAAAATTAAACCTTGAAACACTTTTTTAAATTTTCGCTAGTAATCGCGAGCAAATTCCATTTAATCATACGTGTACTAGGATTAGCTTTCATCGTGATGTGCGATATGCAGAGGTACGTGAACGGTTGATGGCCGATCAAAGAAAGAATGTCACGACGTCAAGATCATCATGTGAGACCTGAATGTACAAATTGTCAAGGAGGAGGAGTTCATACTGACAATTGGAACGTTCAGCGACTATTGACAAACGACAATGGCCTACGAGTCAATGATTTTGCCGCCCTGATCTCTACACATGGAGATCACCACAGCAGACGGAATCGCAGATCGACCTCGTTTTCATTGGTGGACGACACAAGAAGATGAAGCAACTCTGCCGTTCTCAAGAAACAGGAAAGAACTACCAGAAGCTCAACGCTTCCTGCGATGGCTTTATGTCGCGAACTGAAATGTGCAGGCACAGAATAAAAATGAATTTTAACAGACGCGTAAAATATTCCCTCGTGTAATTCCATGCCAAAGGAGGCGTAATTATCGAAATTATTTATAATCTTTCATGTGACATACAACAATGTTTCCAATAGTTTATACAACAGGCAAGATTCAGATGTAATCTGGCTTAAATTTACATGAAAAAATCTATTATTTTCTGCCAAATCTAGCATTCCCTTCAAGTGAATTAAATAACGCAGAAAATGAAATGTTTCTTTCTATCTGTGGGGATAAGGAAGGACGCATCTTGACGGACGGATGTGACAAACACATGAATGGCGTGGAGAACGTAGACAGTGGTAGCAAACCCCAGTAAAGCTTAGCTTAGCTTAGCTTGACTGACTGCACGTATCGATGGTTGCTACTCCGTGATTGATCAAAATCAGTGAAATTGCACACTGAATCAATTAAAGGGGGTGGGAGTAACCGACCATTCTCACTGCACACGTTTCAGTGACTCAATTTCTTTAATAATCAATAACGGCGCCGGCTACGTCCTTGCAATCAGTTGGGAATAGGGAAGGAAAGTTAGTGTGACCTTTGCTGATTAGGGACCGTGTTTACCTCTGCATCCCCACAAAGGTCACAGGAAGGAGGTGTTAGTAGGGTAGGGTAGGGTAGGGCTCGATGGATCAGGATTCACCTTGATAAGTGATGTGATCATATATATATTATGCATTATCAAATTAAATGAACATTCACACATACATACACATGTATACATACACAAACATACACATACACTCAGTAGCAAAAAAAAAAAGCCGAGCAAAACCCTGCCCCCAAAAACCACGTTGTTCAGCCTCCCGTCTCCCCGTCAACCATCAATACCTCCAAATGAAAATCTGACAATTCAACAACCAATGTATAGACCCTATGCGATCAAAACCTCATGCCGACAAAACCTACAGACCCGAAGCTATCACAACATATGCGAAAAAAGGCATCCCAGGACACAGCAACCCCAAAAATCCGCACCCCTGTGAAGGACCCAGGCAGCACACTAAATACCTCTCCACAGCGTACAAAAATACAGAAAACAATGTGGACAAAACTTGAACTACCTCCACGAAGTGGTCCGGACCACAGCCGGCGTCAAAGTTGACACACCAATACGAGCACCCCACCCCCCCTCACCCGATACTGACCCCGCTGAAACATCGGTGCAAAAAATAAAGCCAAAGCCGAAGGTGAATTCATCTTATTAATACACATGATTTGTTACGCGTGAAATATCCCAAACAACTAGTGTAACCCACGAAGAACTTTGAAAATATGGCATTCAGTATAAATTGGTTTGTGAAAACTACGTATACAGTGTTATACAGTATTATTAATAAAATTCACCTCGGCTTCCTCCCCGCACCGACACCTCCGCAAGGTCATCATCGGGTGAAAAAGGGAAATGCCCACGCTGGTACGTCAACCCCGACGCAGCTGTAGTCCAAACCACCCTATGGAAACAGTTCAAATCCCGCCCACACAATCCTCTGTACCCCTACAAGCCCCGAAGAAACCTCCAATATGCCACCCAAACCCCTAACAGAAACACGGACCCTTGAAATCTTCACGTCCAAAAATGACTCCCCTCACACATGCCACGACAACCCCAAATCCATAAACCCTATCAACATGAAACCCTGATCACACCAGGTTCACACATTTTGTATAATGTAGTGGCGAACCAGCCCAGGAGGCTGAAAGCCACAATAATAAAGAAACAAAAAAAAAAAAAAAAAAAATTTTGTATAATGTTGTCAAACCTTCATCCAAAAACACTGACAATTAACAAAGTTACAGGAGGCTGAACATGGAGTCTTCCGCCATCAAAACCCCGCTCGGCCTCTTCCATGCCACTGAGTGTACATACACATACATATACATACACATCGAATCAAAAAATATTGGAATGGGACACAAAAGGAGAAAATGGAAAGAAGCTCACTCGGGTTTCCAGAATATTCCATTGCTGTGGTTGTAACATCGAGCAACCAGAGCAGGTCCGCGTACCCTCCAGATAACATTCTGTTCTTAAGGAGATGGTCGACCATGAACGCTCCACGACCATTAACCAAACATCTCCAAGTGACGCGGGTGAACTCGAGCTCCTCCTGTCGCCGCAAGGCTGTATGTTCGGGGTTCCGTCTGCACCGGGGACACTTTGTTTTTACACCAGTCGAAAGCTTCGTGTTGGACCGCAATCAACTCTTTAGTGACCGAATCATTATCAATATGAAAAGTTCAACACTACACAATAATTTCCACTAAATATCTAATTTTCTCGAAAATTTGTAGATAAAACAAGCAGCGAAGCACAAACACGTCAGTCCCGGAGCGCGACCTACTTCGATCTTTTCGGTGGTAGCAAACCCCAGTAAAGTAGAATAACAAACTGATATCAAATAAGTAACAAGTTTTGTTATCTCAGATATCATTTTAAACTCACCTGTCATTGCATTACAAATTTACTTATCAACATTGAATAATTTTATTATCATCTGTTATCAATTTTTAAAGACGATTTTCGACGAACGTTACTGAATGCTACCAGCATGCTGAAGAAAGCTGAATATTACCAGCATGTTATGGATATGGAATTGAGCTTTTCACCAAAAGCCCTACTTCAGGCAATGGTGAATGAATTTGATATCATGTTGATAACATAAATTGAAATTATCTCAAAGAATTTGTTCACATTACTAAATTTGTTATCAAAATGAACTTAGTGATAATGAAACAGGTTTATGTTGTAAATCCACCGAATATTTATTTGTTATCTCTTTTGTTATTTTGGCTGTTTATTCAGCATGAACATATTTAGACAAATATTTGTCTGCACCGGCTGATAGTCAGGACCTGAGACACAGAACAACTACCGGAGGAGTTTAGTGTAAGAACTTCCGGGCGATCAACATTCTGAATGCTGCCTGTAAAGTGCTTTCTCAGATCATCTTCCATCGTCTATCACCTATTACGAATGATGT
>JASCZW010014104.1:0-23733 GCA_034211315.2 Aedes japonicus | reverse complement strand
ATTTTATGAAAAATTAAAAATAAACAACAACAACTATTAAATATTTAGATGAATGTTTGATGAAAATGAAAAAAATAATGTCAAGCTAATTCATAAATAACTAAATAAGTAAATGATTTAAAGTAAATAAATTATCACGCATATGAATTATTGCATGAATAAATAAATAAGAGAGAAAAACATAATTAAAACAGATTAAAGTATAAATAAATAAATGGTTGAAAACATTAAACATTATGTAATATATTTATGAATAAGGAAAGAAATAGATCAATAATTTATGAAATGAATACTAACATTATTCATTGAGAGGTAAAATAAAAAATATATTATTGCATATATTAACGTTCAAATATATCAATAAATAAATAAATGATTGTTTTGTGAAGTAAACCTTGAAGTACACATTGAATAAAATATCAGACCAAACGAAGTGAGCGAATATGATTGGGTTTCCTAATTAGTGCATTGCCTAACCAAGTCCACGTCATCTCTTCCGGAGAAGCATAGAATCATCACCCGGCCGTGACATACGTACATCAGCATAGTAAAGCGGTACTCAGGTGTAGCGTCGTAAAAAAAAGTATAGTGGTAAACGAGTGACATTTCTATACATACAGCCGACCGACCATCGCTCTAGGTGAAGGTTGTCAGCACTAAGGCAGGTCATTTGACCATGCACAAACATCACTCGTAAATACACACTCTTCTTAGGGCGCGTACCGGGCACACCGCATCCAATTTTGTCTGAGTACACGTTGTGGCAATGTCAGTGCCAATGTAAAGCATGGTTCTAAGCTCTGGCAACTACGTACGAACATTCGTATGTAACAACGTTGTGACCATACGAAGGGCTCTCTCAGCTTTGCACCGGTTTGAAACACCACCGGCCTAACATAACAAAGGCGGCGTTGGGTGCAATGGTGTTCGTCCGTTTTGAGACTGTGTCGGTGAAGTTTTATGGCAGCAAGCCAACCGTTCGGCAACGGCATGCAAGCTACGAAAGCGCTTAACTGGTTACACCAGCGCGTGAGCTTTTCTCTGCTCTACTGAAAAGCTTATAGCTGAATTGAGTTCGAACAATGTTGCGTTCGAACGACGAACGATGAGAACTACTGGAAGATGTGAGTTGAGTTTGAGTAATTTTTGTCGAACGTGGAGCTATCGAGAATGTTTTTCAAGTGTTTCTAGGGGCTATTATCCGCTCGAGTTCAGCATCATGTCCTCACGAGTCCATCAAATACTCAATAAAACAGTGGAATTTTTGGTCGAGATTCTTCATCTGCGAAAAGTTTTCATAGAGAACTGTTCTCACTTCACTAGGTTCTTTCGCGTTTAATTGAACGTAAATATTTTAACCTGGAACTTCGGAGTCTTTCTCTCGCAGTGCATGCGCTGGAGGCCGCATATATTCTTGTTCAGAAGACTTACGGGAATTATATCTGCAGACAGGTGATTCGTCAATCGACGTTTTGTCGAATTAATGAAGCTCGTTGCACTCGGATTTGCTAATGAAAGGTTAAGTGATTTTCCGAAATTGGACAATTTTCGAATCAAGTATATTTTTGAAAAGGGTGGATACGTTTGAGGATAATTTCTAATTTCAAAGTTGTAGCTCGGAACCCTGTCCACGAACAAGTTTTAGCTTTACTTGTGAAGCCTGTAAATATAAGTACACTGAGATAAAATAATATCGCTTTTTTTTTGTCACATGAACAATTTTGAATAACTTCAAAAACTGTTATAGTTAATTTTTCTCATTTTACAAATATAAAACTTCAAATTGTTACAAAAATTTTGATAAAACTTTTACGATGGTGAAATTTTCAAAGTTTTTTTAAGGTAATGTTTAGTATACTTCTTAGATCTCAGATGTTCGCATAAAAAGGCGTGTTTCCATTATGAAATATGATTTCAATTGTTATATCAAATAATAAAGCTTAAGGTAATAAACTTCCCTCAGCCATATGTTCCCGAGTTATTTCAAAATTGATCTCAACACATTTGAAAAACTTAAGAAAATACGTTCATTTCAATTGTTCTACACGGTTTTCCAGCAACACCAGTAGGTTTTTTTTAAATGTGTAGTAAAATTTGCAAAATTTGTTTCGTCGCAGCAAGACGATTGAAAAAAAAAGACAGTTCAAAAGGTAAAGGGGGAGCTATTTACACAACATTTCTTATTTCGTTTTATTCATATCACTGGTTTTCTACTGTTTAAGTTACATTATTTTTTTATTTTTTGGATTTATTTAGAGAACTATGGTTTTACATTAACATGTTTATATACATTATGAGTACCTGGTACTTCATCAATTTTTTCCATTTCACTTTCGTTATGAACTTGTTGCCCGCCTGTGAGTATTTTGATATTGTTTTTTGACTAACGGTTTGCTAATTCCGTTATAACTAAGTTGTACCATGGATTCAATTTTACATTCCAAGAACACTAATAGGGAAGTTTTAATGATGGTATTGGAGACTGCAAAGTAACTGCAGTTATCTGGAAGCTTTACGAACTAGCTCTGGATTTATTAATCGCAGTAACAAGATGGTTTTGAAATTCAGGTGAGTTCTTTCCTTTGTACTCATTTGATTTCATTTTAGCAAGGAGAACGTGTAAACTCGGTTTATTCTTTTGGTAAAAACAAAGTATCAATATCAAGGTTGCAATCCTTGTTTATTCGTTATTGAGGAGAGATGGATAACGGATTCAGCCATCTGGAGATCTAGCTAAAATGTGTTTCGCGTTATATACCATCATGCTGCAAAGAATGAGCCAGGTCGGGTTTTTTTTTGTCTCACATTTGTAGTAACTTCTCAGGGGCTGCATCTGTTCTATTCCCTTTTTTTCAACTAGTTCATATATTTGGGTGGCAAAATAATTCATTATTTTTTGTTAACATAAGTGATTTATTATCACTTTTTATTAAAACTTTTGCCGTTTGAAACTTTTAATACGTATTTACAATAGTAATAATTTGATTGCGCAAAACAATGGGGTTATCACGAAGATCATTCTTGTGAAACAGCGTTAAATTTGGTGTTGATAAAATGAAAAGAAAACGTAGGAGTGATACGATTGTTGCTATTTTTTCAGATCGCGCTATTGAAATGATTTCTCGGCCCTTGTTGTTAGAAACAGTCAAGCGCTTTGGATTTTCGGATTCTGAATAGGGAACGTTCATTAATTACGTCACGCAAAAATTGACTTTTTATGATCCCCCCCTCCCCCCCTTGTCACGTTTTTCGTATGGACCTTCAAATTTTTTTGTATGGATCGTCACGTTTTCTCAAATCCCCTCCCCTCCTACTGCGTGACATAATTAATGAACCTTCCCATATAGATAGTTCTAAAAACCGTTGTCTGACAGAACTCAACAGATTGCTTTTAATGATTCTGTTAAATATCCCTATTTGGCGTACCACAAGGTGCTATGTTTTTTATTAATCACTAGCTGAACCCGGTGCGAGCCTTGCTACGCATGCAACTAAATGAATGAAAATTCAATAGAACCTGCTCGTTTATGTTTTTTTTTTGTGAATGCATCTGGTTAAAATATTTTCGTTTACTAATGTAATTTCTGAAAAAAAAAAACAAAGATTTATGATTCTAATTAAACTTTTGGATCGGTAGTTTCTATAGGTCTTTCTTTCTGCGTAGAAGCATTTCATTGACAAAAAAATGTATCATCAAACGAAGCCGTATCCTGTCAGTTTGAATGTAATTTTCCCTTGCATAACCTTTGATCAACTTCTTGTGCATAATGTAGCACTGAGAGTAACTCAAGCATCCCCCATTCTTGGCTAAGCAGGGGTCAAACTTCTATCAGTACATGCTTCTTACCCGAGAAATACACATTTTGAGTTTAAGTTGCATGGATAATTCTCATGTTTGGTTCCAATTTCTGTTTCGTTTGTTTGAGAGGCCACCCCCCCCCCCCTCCCACCAGAGAGATGAGGTCTCAAACCACCTTAGAAAAAAATCTTGTCTAAAACTCCCCACATGCCAAATTTGGTTCCATTTGCTTGATTAGTATTTGAGTTTTGCATAAATTTGTGATTCATTTGTGTAGACCGCCCCCCCTTCCAGACGGGAGAAGAGCTTTGAACCATCATAAGAACCTTCTCCGGCCTCAACAACTTCTACATATAAATTTTCATAACAGTAGGTATAATTCTCATGTTTGGTTGACATTTCTGTCTCATTTTCATGAGAACCCACCCCTACCAGGAAGGGGAGGAGTCTCAAACTTCCATAGAAACATTTCTTGCCTTCAAAAACCCTCACATACCAAATTTGGTTCCATTTGCTTGATTAGTTCTCGAGTGATGTGGCAATTTGTGTTTCATTGGTGTGGGAGCACCCCCTTCCAGATGAGGGAGGAGTCTCGAACCATCATAAGGACCTTCGCCGACTCCAAAAATCCCAGCATAAAAAATTTCATACCAGTGGGGATAATTCTCATGTTTGGTTCAAATTTGTGTTTCATTTGTATGACCCCCCCCCCCTTCTAAAGAGGAGAGAGGTCTCAAACCAACGTAGAAACATTTCTTGCCTTCAAAAACCTTCACATGCCAAATTTGGTTCCACTTGCTTGATTAGTTCTCGAGTTGTGGTGTGATGATGTTCTAGTTCTCGAGTTATGCAGAAACTTTTGTTTCATTCGTATGGGAGCCCCTCTTTCTAGAGGTGGGAGGGATCTCAAACTATCATTAGATCCTTTTCCGGACATACTGCATACAAATTTGCATAGCAGTAGGCATAGTTCTCATGTTTGTTTGAAATTTGTGTTTCATTTGTATGGGAACCCCCGCTTTTCAGAGAGAGGAGGGGCTTCAAACTGCCATAAAAACATTTCTTGCCTTCAAAAACTCGCCTATACCAAATTTGGTTCCATTTGCATGATTAGTTCTCGAGTTATGCAGAAATTTGTTTTTCATTTGCATGGGAGCCCCCCTTTCTAGAGGCGGAAGGGGTCTCGAACTATCATAGGATCCTTTTCCAAACCATAAACCCCTGCATACAAATTTCCATGGCAGTAGGGATAGTTCTCATGTTTGGTTGAAATTTGTGTTTCATTTGTATGGGAGCACCCCTTTCCAGAGGGTGGCGGGGTCTCAAGAAACCATAGAAACATATCTTGTCTCCAAAAACTCCCACATGCTAAATTTGGTTTCCTTTGCTTGATTAGTTCTCGAGTTATGCAGAAATGTGTGTTTCATTTGTATGGGAGCCTCCCCCCCTTTCAGATATGGGAGGGGTTCCAGACTATCATAAGAACCTTCTCCGGCCTCTAAAACGCCTCCACGCAAAATTTCACGCCGATCGGTTCAGTAGTTTTCGATTCTATAAGGTTCAGACAGACAGAAATTCATTGTTATACATATAATAGCTGCGTCCGGTGCGTGCGCTGCTACGCTTGCATCTAAATGAAGGGAAATTTAAAATAATCTTTATGGTTTTTTTTTGCCTTCAAACCAAATTTGATTCGATTTGCTTGTTTAGTTCTCGAGTTATGAAGTAATTTGTGTCTCATTTGTATGAGAGCCTCCCTTCCTGAGGAGAGTAGGGGTCTCAAACAATCATAAGAACCTTCTCCAGCCCCAAAAACCCCTTCATATAAATTTTCACGTTGGTCGGTTCAGAACTTTCCGAGTCTATTAGGTCTGACAAACAGACAGACAGACAGAAATTCATTTTTATGCATATAGAAATCTAGCCTCCAAAAACCCCCATATAGCTAAAAGTGGTTTGATTTACTTGATTAGTTCTCCGAGTTATGCAGAAATTTGCTTTTTATTTGTATAGGAGCTCCCCCCCCTTCAAAATGGGGAGGTTTATTGAACTTCCATAGAAACATTTCTTGCCTCCAAAAACCTCAACATGCCAAATTTGGTATTATTTGCTTCATTGGCTCTCGAGTTATGCTGAAAATTATGTTTCATTTTTATGGAAGTCTCCCCTTTCAGATGGCGGAGGGTCTCAAACCACCTTAGAAATATTTCTTGCCTTCAAAAATCTCTGTCTGCCAAATTTGGTTCCATTTGATTAGATTCTCGAGATATATAGAAACTTTTGTTTAATTTATATGAGACCCCCCCTACCAGAGAGAGCGGAGGGGTCTCATACTATCGTAGAAACAATCATTGCCTTAAAAATCCCGCATGTCAAATTTGGTTCCATTTGCTTTATTAGATCTAGAGTAATGAAGAAATTTTAGTTTCATTTGTATGACAGCACCCCTTCTGGAAGAGGGGAGGGGTCTCAAATCACCATAGAAGAAAAAATATTCTCCAGAAAACCCCACATGCCAAATTTGGTTCCATTTGCTTGATTAGTTCTTGAGATATGCAGAAAATTCTGTTTCATTTGTATGGGAGCCTCCCTTTTTAGAAAGGGGAGGAGTCTCTGAAAGGTTTGAGCCTCGCGCGCGTATACTGGTGGAGATGACTGTTCTCTATTTTTTTAACAGATGAAAAGCTTATGCTGTTTGAGGGATACTTTGAACCAGTAGTGAGCCATCTGGTTGAAAATCAGAAATGTCTTGAAAATACGGTTGTTGTTTTGAACTTACCGGAGTTTTTAATCACTGGCAATGTCCTAGATGTTGTTGGCCGTTTTGACTATGCTCACGAAAATTTGAAGTTGAAATCAACGGTATTTTTGTATATTTATAACTTTGCTGTATAGTGATGGAAAGTGATCCAGGAGTTCATATCTGTAAATGTCATCAGATCGGTTTATGTTTTTGTTTGAAAGTCTGATTAAATTATGCTTCAATATTAAATTATCTTAAAGATTACTTGTCTAGTTCAATCCTTTGTGGGGGTTTGTGGCGAGACCTTCATCATAATCATCTTCTATAAAAATCCCATTTTTGGAACATGGTTCGGGAAATCCGGTATACCCGGAGACGCCATGACGTCATCAGTCATATCAAATTAATTAGAGGAATTGGTTGAGTTCTTGAATGCAAAGCTGCTTAACTATTCTAAATTAGTAAGATAATTCCATTATAATGGTCTTTTTAGTTGCCTGAGTTAAAATGTTCCTGATTTGTTTTTTTTTTTTTTTTAAAAAAAAAAAAAAAAAAAAAAAAAAAAAGCTACCTCGTATTTAATGCCAACACTGATTAACTGTCAAAAAGCACTGAGCTTTTTGTTGACAAAGAAAAGAACATTCGTTCATTCTACGAAAACAATACAAAGGGCTACGAGTACTTTGTTACCAATAAAAACGGAACGTCTCTCTGGTGGTTGGGTGGTTGGTTTCATGAACGACGGACAGGTCTACTCAATCGGCTCAAAATATAATTGAAATAAGAGCTTTTTTTAATGTTTCTGAAAAGGGGTTCGATCCTGTATTTTTAAAAAGAGCTGTTACTGAGTCCGGGGTTGATATCACTAAACAATATTGACTCTTGAGAAGTTATTTGATTAATGTGCAGGAGCGTCTAACTCTCGACAGCGCTTTCATTTTAATTTTGTGATAAATTAATGACTTCCGCTCATCCAAGTAGGAACACGGACAATTATGTGTACGACTGAAGAGAAGCACTGATTGGCTGGTGTTCACGAAATTTTGTGCATTGTACAAAAAAGGTGTAATGATAGCATTTTGTTACATGACAAGTAATATGAATGTTCCATACAATTTACGAGATAATTGTACTATGTACAAAATCCAAGTCAACGAAACGCGTAAGAGCTAATTTACGAAAATAAATTTTCAGTGTAGACAAGAAGAGTTAAAAGATTAAAACCCTGAGCATTGATAAACATTGAAAAATAAACGTCTTTTTTCATTGGTTCACAAATAATTAATCACATTGCACTTGTTTTCCAATGCATTATCATTTTTCCGATCGTATAAAAATAAACCTTCTTGCACTGGCATTTATCGAATGAATTTACAGTTTGAAAAACATTTAATTTTCTGCGTTATCTTATGTGATGTTGTGTGATAAGTTGAATGCATTCTTAGGAATTGGTTAGTTAAATTCAAAATGACATTATATTTTCATTCACGTTTTGTTTATGCATTGGAAATAATGGAAAAACATTAAAACTCAGTGTAAAAGTACAGGAAATTACTAGACGGCAATTCAATTAGTTAAATTTGATCAATTTGAATGACACGATAGATAATATTTCGTTAACTATTTATCACGTTACTAGGTGTAAACACCAGCATTAAGAATTAGAAACTGTAGCTATAAACAAACGTTCTCTTGTGTCCTCTGCTTGGCTGGAGAATGACAGAGATATCGCAAACAAATTGGGATGTCCCACACAACAGTGCAAAAAGCAAAGAAACGAGCCGGACTGTCAACATATAAGGTAACAGCCCAAGTAACATTTTTAATTAGATAAACGCTTCATAGGCAATACGTATACAACTTTAAACTGAGTAATGGTTAAGTAGTGGTTGCACAAGCGCCCAGCCAAAATTTTCACAAGCAAATCTGGCGAATCTACCCAGCTTCATGAAAATGAAAAAAATGTCAAGCAGAATATGTGATCGGTTTATAGTCTAGGAAGCTTTTACCCAAAAATTATACAACTTATTACGTAACTGTTCTCAAAGACAGTACTTTTGAAACGCATATTCAGCATATTTATTTGTTCATCGCAATTTCTATTTTTAGAACTGTGGCAAACAGCTTTTTATTGGTAGTCTTAACACGTTGATATAAACGCTTAAACATAGTCACTATACAGCAATCGAAAAAATATGTATGTCAAACACTGTTTACAATACTCGTGGACGGTATTACGGCAATGGTGTTTGTTTTATCGTTGTAATGCGTAATTAACATTTAACTATATGAACTTTGTATTATAATGTTTATATATAGTATATATTTATATATCACTTACCCGTGTACTTACCAGATTTGAACTCTGCACCTTCACCATAAGAACGGTGACTGTATCCTCAGATCCATATCAGCTGTGAGGAATTCCAGTACCCGTATTCAAAGTGTTCAAAACATATTTTAGTTCTAATAATGTTGAACAACAATAATTGCTGAAGCTCTTTACGAACAGGTTTGTACTGTTTTGAAAATCAGTGTTACCGAGATTCTTATAATCTAAACTTGATCACCATCCAATTTACGTTGTTAGCTATGTCGCGCTTGGATTCATTTGTTATAATTTTTTAAGCTACATTAATATCAATTTCATTTATAACTGTTGTTATAGGTTGCTATATTTATCATTGCTATATTAATGAATTCCCGGGAATTAAAAAAATCCACTAAGACCGGGATTTGAAACCTGATCTTCTGCTCAGTGGAATTTATATTGTTTATTTGAAAGTTATTTTCGACAGCACTGTCAATTGCGCGAATCTCCGAATATGAATTCCTCAAACAAGCTTCATACTTTCTCAGATTTCGTTTTCAATAGTAAGTACCGCTTTTCTTAATTTTTTTCAACATCCTTCGAAATATTTTGAAATCTAAATGCTCTGCTCGATAAAATGGACGGTATTCCTTTCATTTAGTTTGACAGCTAAGACTCAACTCAAGAGCTCAAGCTCAAGAACTCCATATAAATAACTGCATATATGCTCCATACTCTGTGCCGCAACTACACTCAGGAAATTATCCCTACGATCAGAACTATTAACCACAAAGCCATAAGAGATCGTATTAAAAGATTATTGTTGCATTGGTCGATAAAAGCATGCCTCTTCTACGCTTTCAATTGATATCACTTATCAAGCATGTATAGTCTCGTGGGATTGTGGCTCGGCTCTGGATGCCGAGGTTCATGGTTCGCATCCCGATTGCAACTTTTTTTCATGTGAGGAAAATATTCATACGATCGTCATATGAATTCTTTCCATAAAGGAATCGTATAAAATTTGCAATAATGTCTTCTGGAAAATTTCCATACTATATTCGAATGAAATCTTTTCGATATGTTCGCTCAATGTACTTATACAACATTTTATACAGCTATAATCACTAAGCTGTATAGCGGCTAAGGTATTTCTAATATAAAGGCTTTTGAAAAGCTATTATAAAGCCAACAAATAAAACTGTGTAAGAGAACACAGAATGATAATTCAAAAGCCTTACCGAACTAATTTCTTAGCTACATAAACAAGCTGTGTAAATGCAGACAAACATTGTTCGCATAAGAGCTTTCTTTTGCAAAGTATGCAACCTAAAGCTAAATGTTGTGTTAAAGCTGTGTTACATTACGCATAAGTACTGCATCGATTTTTTATTCTGCTTATAGCTTATTCAGCTTCACTTGCTTTTATACAATTATAAAACAGCTTATAAGTTCTTAACTTCGGCTTAGGCAACTAAAAATGTTAGTTGGGAGTGACAACAAACCGAGATAATAAGCAAAACACAACAGCCAAAGGAAGAGCGCGTAAGTTGTACACGAGTTTGTTGACCAAGTTTGATTGCTGATCTTAATGGAAGATGAAACATACGGCAGGGCTGAATTTAAGCAGCTCCCAGGTCAAGAGTTTTATACGGCTACCGAAACAGGAAAGGTTCAAAATAAGTTTAAGCAGAAAAAAGTGTCAAAGTTCCGGAAAAAATTGGTTTGGCAGGCGATTTGCACCTGTGGACTAAAAAGCGAAAGGTTCGTGATAACTGATGCTTACAAAAACGCAGAAGCATAGTTGTTCCGTGATGTTTTGGCCAGACCTTGTTTCTTGCCACTACGGAAAAATGGCTCTGGAATGGTATGCAATTGTGTGTAAATCGCACCCAATTGTGGGCGAATCACACCCAAAGAGAAAAACCTTCCAAACTCGCCGAAAATGCACCAAATTGAAAAATATTGGGCAATCGTAAGGAAAAACCCTGCGAGAATTCAAAAACTGTTGGAAGTAAACAACAGTTCGAGGCAAATTGGCGTTCAGCTTCAAATATGCTGGATATAATAGCGGTGCTTAAATCAATGGAAGGTGTGAAATGTACAGCCCGACAGTCCAGCATTTGGAAAATCGGAAGCCTAATTAAATAATTTCCCTGTGTTATGTAGACGATGAACTTCAAAAAGAAATAAAGATTGATCATTCATGTTTTTTGACCAATTATTGAACAGGGTGGGCGTTGCCATCTTTACTGTTGGTGTGAGTTGGCCCAAGCCGGATGTTGCCTTTTTTAAATAGCCCTCCGCTTAATTTCAACTGCTTCTATTCAATTTTCACAATCTGCCGTATTCTAAGGGAAATAATCAACACATATTTACTGGCGTTATCAATACTTTCTCTTCAAATTTATTGTTCTACCAGAATTTGCCTTCCATTTCTAGGATCCCATGATGGTGGGAAGATATTTCCTATTTCAAAACATTTTAAATTTGGTTTAATTACCTTGTTGGGAAATGAACCTCCACCATCACACTCTCTGGATGATCATTCTCACTGTTGGGTTAATTCACTCCAAATCGACCCTCGAACATTATAAATAACCTTGTCCTCTCTATCGTAAACGACTTTCCCACTTTTTGAGTTGCCCCAACAGCACTCTTACTGATGGAATAAATCTGTCTCAAAATATTAGACTCGTATTTTTCTTACTCCACCATTAGGACGACCATTTGCGTAAGTCGGTGGAGTTGGATTTGGATTGGATTTGGATTGATTTGGATTGGATTTGGATTGGATTTGGATTGATTTGATTGATTTGATTGGATTTGGATTGGATTTGGATTGGATTTGGATTGATTTGGATTGGTTTGGATTGGATTTGGATTGGATTTGGATTGATTTGGATTGAATTTGGATTGGATTTGAATTGATTTGGATTGATTTGGATTGATTTGGATTGGATTTGAATTGGATTGGTATTGGATTTCGGATTGATCCAATAATGCTCTTGATGAAAGTTGTACAACATGCAAATAACCTTTATTAAAATGCTAAGTTTATACTCTGCAAAGAATTTTTCCAGCTTCCCTTAAAACCCGTATTTACTGAACGCAGAATTCGTTCGCGTTTGAAGTGGAAATGATGCTCAATTTTTCACCCATTACAATGTATCACTTTCCAATCAGTCTAATAGATGTTGCAGTAATTAAACCTCAAGAAAAGGATTCATGCTCACATCCGTCCAAGAAACAGCTTGCTTTCACCACCCACGCAACCCAAATGGAATAGGCATCCGTTTTTTTTTTAATTTTCTGCCGCATTAATTGTTAATTGTTATTCGAGGCAAAATGGCATCTCGAGTAAAACGGACCGGAGTTTCACATTTTTGCATAATTATTCTCGCCCAAAAATTACGATCCTCGAAAAAAGAAAACCCGAACCAATTTCGGCGGGGGAAAAAACAGTTCACCCAGGCTTACCAAGTATTTATTACCACCACAAACAGCGATCGTTTCCCCGGCCAACCAAGCCTGCTGTGAGAGGATGCTGCTGGGCGGTTTTCCCTTGGGTGGGGGCCGCACCTATAAGGGCCAATCACCGAAGCACGTCTTCACTTATTTCGTTATGTGTTTTTTTTGCCATAGGCACTAACCGATGAACGAGGGGTATTGTGCGCTTGATGAAACCTCAAACATGCCACCATTAAATGGGATTTTTTCGTAATTTTCTAATTAAGTTTTATTGTTAATTTTTTCTCGTATTTTCCGAAACCCCTACCCGATTGGCGTGAGATGCTTTTGGGTTTTTTCTCGTTGTTTCTGTTGTTAATTCCTGTTTTTCTCAATGCCCGGGTGGCCACAGGAAGGGAAAACTCAATTTGAAAATGTGGCTATGTGTTCTGACCGTTCCATTTTCGTGCAATCTTTTTGCGAGGGTCTCCGGTCCATCTCACGGTTTGCCGTGTGTTTATTTTAAATTTCTTTTGGGGGCTTTTTTACTTCTTCGGGAAGCTGCATGTTTGGAAGTCCTCGAATAATAAAAATAAAAACCCAAAAAACTACCAACAGCCGGTCAAGGAAAAGAGAAATCGCCTAAATGGCAGTTGGATTCATTGATGGTGTTTACGAAAGAGTAATTAGCGTTGAATAATTGGCAATTTATGCAAATTGATAAAGGCTACGGTTCAGTTCGATGCAATTGCTTTTTTGCAGCTACTGATGGACGGTTTTGCTGTTTCTTGCCATGCTTTTCAGTATTATGTTTTTTTTCTCGTGAAGTGAGTTGAAACTGAGACTTGTATTGAAATCTTTCAGTATTCAAAATATAACTGTCATAACTTGTTAAAGCTTAATTGAATCATGGAGATGGTCGCAGGAATACAAAAATGGCTAACCTTTGGCTGATTTTCAGCGTCACTGCAAACCTTTGAAGGTACAAATTTAAAAAACTACATAATACAGGGTGCGGCAGAAAATAATGCGAAAATTTGTTCTGTTTCTTTCAAATCCCATTTTCAACTAATTCAAGCATTAATGTGAACATTTTCGAGTGCAGTTATCTTTATAAAGTCCTTCTAAACAAATTTATTCAATGTATCCTACATTTTTATTGATAACATCCTCGAGCCGACGCCGGAAGCCAGAGCATGCCTTTCGGACGTGGTCCTCCGACATTTACTGTCATGTGCGTGTTATGGTTGACTTCAGGGTTTTCACACTAGGGTGTGATGTTTTGCAGACTCATGCTTCAACATATGTCCAAATCGAATAATCAAACGGATTAAGATCTGGACTGCTAGGGGGCCAGAAATCTTTCGGCCAAAACTTCATGTTATCGTTCAACGTTTGTTGGGTTCGATTGGACGTGTGACACGGCGCTCCATCCTGCTGTAGGACAACGTTTTGGTCCTCGGAGAAGTTGGCCTTCACCCAGGGAAGCACTTGGTCCTTTAAAATGCCGATATACACTTCGGTATTGATTTTAACTCCAGCATCTATGAAAACAGGCGGCATTTTCAAACCGTTGGACGCCACCAAGCCAAACATCATGACACCAGCCGGATGTTTGGTTTTAAAATTGAATTTCGCTTTTTCCGGCACGTTTTCCATTTTCTGCGGTGAAATGAACCGGTCCGTGCGGCTGTTGGCCACAGCATCGATGCTGAAAAGCTTTTCGTCGGAGAACAGGATTATCATTTTTTCCTTCTTCAACAAGGAAAGGAATATCTTGGAACGAGTCACTCGTAGCTCCATGACCCGGTCCGTAATCAAGTGGCGTTTCACTCTGGCTCTGGAAGATGCATGCAGGTCTTCTTTGATGATTCTTCGAAATATTGGCTTCCTTTGCAAGTTTTCTTATGGAACGCACCGGGTTGCGAGCAATTTTTGCACGGACCGATTTGATCACGTTCAGCGTGCGTGCAAAGCGCGGACGTCCGGTTCCCGGCTTCTGCTGCTTATGACCATCCTGCAGGGACTTTTTATGCGGTAAACTGTTGCCAAATGGCACCCTACCACCTTGGGAATCTCTTTCGGCTTCTTCTGGGCGAGCAACAAACTGGTGATCGCTTGTTTCGCGAACATTTTGACGAATTTTCAATAAAACAAATAGAATGTTTGGATGCAGCACTTGACAGTGAACATAAACAAATACACTTTCGACAGAAATTAGTCACTAGCTACACGAAATAACCCAATACTCAAGTTTGAACCTTTTCGCATTATTTTCTGCTGGACCCTGTATTGGACAGAATATGAAGGAAACCCTAGATCTCTTTGTTCGAACGGTGGATCGTAAAATATGAGTTTCACCTAGTTTTGATCAAATATTTAAACTACGCTTGGGCTAAAGTCGCATAAAGTTAACAGAGTTCCAAATCACAATAACAAAAAGGAATCTTGACAGCAAAATCACGAGCTCGACGTTTGTACTGCGAATATTTGACGAAGTTTTCATGCGTTGTTATAGATGATGTCCTTGAGGATGTCAAGCAGCTTCCAGGGCTGGTTTTCTATTCTGAAATAGTCAGAAATGCACCGCCTGAGTATTTCAGGACGAAGAAGGCATCAAAATTCGCCAAAAAATATATTGCTTGGCAAGCAATTTTCACGTGTGGCAGAAAGAGCAAATCTTTGGACATTACAGAAACAATAGACAAGGAGATTCAACAGAAATCCTGCAGAAGCTTAAATTGTGATGGACTGGAATTAGATCCAATCGAGAGATATTGGGCTGTGGTGAAGCGGAAGCTTTCTGGAAAGCAACAGAAATCAATCATATCAAACTCTTGCAATAATTTTTAGACAAAGAAAGCCACCACGTGTATACAAACCCTCATGGATGGATTTAATGGAAGTTTAGAAAATGTAATGCAAATACAGAATAACTTTAATGTACGGTTCATGAATTGTTAAATCAAATTTTATGAATCTGGGTCCTCCCGTAGGTCAGTCGGATACGTGCAGCTACAAAGCATTACCATACTGGAGGTGAATGGGTTCGATTCCCGGTCTGGTCTAGGAATTGTTCGTAAAGGAAAATTTCGTCAACCCGTTACCGAGATACAGATGATTTCAAAATTCTGGATTCTTAATGGACATAGCTTTACATTCATAATTAATGGCACACGCGCAACTGTCAAAAGCATTAAGCTTTTGTTGACACAGAGAACATTCGTGCATTGTACGAAAACAATACCAAGAGCTACGAATATTTTGTCATGAATTAAAAAGAAACGTCTCTCTGGTGGTTGCATGAAGGACTGACAGATCTACTTTATCGATTCGAAATGTAATTGACAAAAAAATCGCAACCACATGGAGTTGTCCAGCGATTTTTAAATGTTTCTGACATGGGATTCGAACCTGAATTTTTGGAAGGTGCTGATACTGAATCCATGGTTCATCTCACTAGGCCATGCTGACTCGTGAGAAGATGCTTGATTAATGAGCATGTAGTTTTAGCTCTCGCTAGCGCCATGATTTTTATTTTGAGATAGATAAATTATTTCATACAATATACGATACATTTATTCTATGTACAAAAGCCATGTTTACAAAACGCGTGAAAGCTACTTTATAAAAATAAATTTTCAGTACACTTACATTGATTACAGTGGCGTTATATACGTCTACACGCTTAGAAAAAAAATTACCCAGTGGAACGGTTAAGCGTTGGAAAGCAACTTTGAGTATAATCACATTAACCTACTTCTGATAAATTTCATCCCAAAAGTAAGTTATTTGAGCCCAATCGTAGGTAAACATAACTCTACCGAACATTGGCTTCCCACACTTAACTGCTCCGTTGGGTACTTCATAGGGTTGTAAAAGCCCTTTTCCTAAAATTCGAAGCCGAGTCCTAAATAAAGTACTACAGTCGCAGAGCAAATAATCTGAAGTTTTTCTTTCTTGTTGGCAAAATCGGCATCGTGAGTGTTTACCCATTTTTTCCAAGTGGTATCTACTAGGGCAGTGGCCAGTGAATAGACCGGTTATAACCCTCAGATTATTTTTGTTTAATTTAAGTAGGTTTAGAGTGTTTTTTTTCTCTCGGTACTATGAATCTTTTTGCTTGTCGTGATGTATCTGTGGTATTCCAGTTTGCTTGTACCATAGACATTTCCCACTGCTTAAACTCCATCTTTAGAGAACAGTCTGCAACTGCACAGAATGGCTCCGGGCCTGTGAACCCAGCGTCTGAGCCCTTCCTGGCCAGACTATCCGCTATTTCATTTCCCTCTATTCCGCAATGTCCGGGAACCCAGTACAAATTGACTTCGTTCCCACTTTCCAATTGCTTCAATAATAGAATGCACTCCCAAACTAACACTGACTGACATGTATACGCTTTAACTGCATTTAAAGCTGCTAAGCTATCTGAACAAATACAAATATTTGTAAATCTATACTTTCTCTTAAGGCAGATATAAACACATTCCATAATTGCATAAATTTCCCCTTGAAATACTGTTGGATATTTTCCCATAGGAGTAAATTGTTTTATCCCCGGACCAAAAACCCCACATCCTGTTTTGTTGTTCATTTTTGAACCATCTGTGAAAAACACAATAGAGCCTGGACGAAGACTTGGCCCACCTTGTTCCCATAAGTAGCGACTTGTTGCGACCACTTTAAAAGGAATTTCATAGTTTGCTTTCATCGGCATCCAGTCTACTATCGAGTTTGTCACTGGATTCAAATGGAAGTTTTTAAGGATCTCTAAATGGCCCACCAATTTTACTTTTTGAATCCCGTCGGCTCTTTTCATTAGTTGAAAACTTTTCCCTGCTTGCAACTCTATAAATTGATGAAGTGGTAGTAAATTTAAAAGGGCATTTAGCGCCATCGATGATGTGCTATGCATTGCCCCGGTTATTGAAAGACATGCTAGTCTTTGCAGCTTACCCAATTTTTTCTGAGCAGCCCTTGTTAAGGTCTTCAATTCAACCGGACAGTTCCAGTGGGCTAGAAATCTTCTAGACTCTGGGTCCCAGCTCAACTTCATATCACAAAGCCTCGTTCAGAAACTAGTTCTGGTCGAATCTGGCGTAGGCCTACTACTCGAAGCGATCGTTGGAGGAGATTGAGCAGCTGAATATCGGCGGTACCCAAGTCGGCGAACCCACCCAACAACCCCAAGCTGCGTCCCATCGATAATTTCTGGGCCAACCTGAAGCGTAAGATCTACTCCGACAATTTTGTCGCGAAAACTGAGGAGGAATTGATAAAAAAAAAAACGAAAAACGAGCTCAAAAACATGCCTAGACGCATGTTTTCGTCCGCAATGGCGAATGTTCCGGTTAACTACCAGAAAGCCGCTCGCAAGAGCGTAGAATTTTTCTGCATGTAAGCTTAAATAATTACCTTCTATGGGAAATTTATCAAAAGCAATTATCTGTCTAAGCGTTTTTTTTATCACCATCCGAAAAAAAGTCAATTTATTTTAATGCAAACGTTATTGTGGTCCATTCAGTTTTCGTCCAGTTCAACGAGGATCTCCAATAAAATGTTAAATTGACATATTTGTATGTCTTGTAACCACGGCTATTCACGTTGAATGTGTTGGAGACCTTTCGACTAATGCATTTATAACCGCCTTGCGACGCTTTGTTGCCCATCGCGGAAAGCCGAATCTGAGCGAATACGACAATTCATTGAATTTCTAAGGAGCCAAGAGAGAATTAGATCAACTTTTTTGTTTATTTCGACCACAACAGCATCAACATCTCGTAACTAGCAGCTGCGCTAACGACGGTATTGTATTCAAATTCAAACCGCGAAGATCTCCAAATTTTGGTGGTCTTTGGGAGGCCGCAGTTAAGTTTCTCAAAAACCATTTGCGCATCACTCTTGGAAACCTCATTCTATCTCAGGACGATTTCGCCGCACTAATAATCCAAATTGAATCGTATCTCAATTCTCGTCCGCTAACACAGCCCACTGCCGATCCCAACGACCTGGAGGTACTCACTCCAGAGCACTTCCTTGTTCAACGACCGCTTGTAGCTGTGGTCGAGGTTAGTCTCAAAGGCATTTCCATGAATCGGCTCGACAAATGGCAGCAGACTCAAGAGACTTTGGAAGCAATGGCAGACCGAATACATCTCTGGATTACCACCTCAGTCACGCTGGACCCAGCAACGTAATACCATCACTATTGGCACGATGGTCCTTTTGAAAGACGTTAGGTGGTCGTCTTAAGTGTAGATTAGGACGCGTGATGCAGTTATTCAGAGGTGATGATAACAACATTCGTGTAGTAACGGTCCGGTCGAAGGACGGCGAGTTCCTGCAAAGATCTGTGTGTTATCCATCCAGCAACTGGGCGTTCTGACTGGTTCAAGTTAATCCGATCGCATCCACTGTATGTCGGACAGACTTGTGGGCCTGCAACAAGAGAAGAAAACACCAAAGAAGGCAACTCAGGTTGAACTCGGAATTAACCCTACGTAGAAGGATGTCTCGTTATCTAAAACAACCCGCATCTGGACTGTACCCAAACCTGGTTTCAATTGTCTTCGTCCGATTGTCGAACCTGTTGAGGCCGGAAGTCACCAACTCAGTTGAGTGTTGATTTTCCGATTAAATATTGTTGAAGAAGCCGTCTATGTTTGTTCCAGAAATGTGCGCAAAGGATGGGTCCAAGGATCCCTACAGACTGGGCAAGGTAAACACGTGCTTCCGAAAACGCACATGGCTAGAGGAAACGATCCGACTCGAAGCAGAAGTAAACATAACGACGAGATAAACCCGGATTTTTCAGTAGCGAGTCATAAAATAATTGAAAAAGTAGAAATTAATTCCATCTATAAATCGACATGGCACTCGACACTGCAGAAGTCTGTAAGTAGCAGACGAAATAGGCCTATCTGTCAAAAGATAAGCTCATAGTGGAATTAAATGGAATTTGCTCGCGAATTCTAGCGAAAATTTAAAAAAGTGTTTCAAGGTTTAATTTTTTATTTTTTAAAAAGTGATCAAATGAAGTGTTAAATTTTGAATTCTCCTAGTTTCCCAATCACAATCGTTCTACTAATACACTCAAAAAAGTTTTTTTTTAAAAATAGTGTTTAAAAAAAGTGAAAGTGAATTTACTATTCACTAAAGCATGATTTGCCACTAGATAGTTGAGAGATTTCAATTGAATTTCAGTAAAAAAAAAAGCCCTTTCAACGGTGGGCGGCATGTTCCGACACAGTGCAATTTACGGACAGATCCATCTGCTCGAATCATTAGTCAGTAGTGCACTGTCTATTTCAAGCACTACCCTTATCAGTCTGTCACATCTACTGATCATAATCTGCAGATCGTTATTGGCAATTTCCGAGCTTTTATCAATTTTCTTTCTACACTTTTCATTGCTTTACAGGATAAAACCTATTAGAATAGGCTAAATCAATTCAGTATACTATCGAATAAACTTCGAGAATAAATTTGTTTTCTGAAACGAAACTACCCAGGTAACCAATAAGCAGTTCCAAGACGTCGGAATGGCAGCCTATCAATCAATTTAGTCACCTCAAATGCAACATAAATGCCAGTTTTGGCCCAATATACGGCTGCTTTACTGGAATGCTATGAAAATGCTTCATTAATGCTATTTTGCATTCGAAATGCTTATTACAGGCTACAAGCATTTAAATAGCATTTGAAATCCAACTTTACAACAGATAGCATTCAAGATGCTGATGTGATGCTAAAATAATGCTTGTAGCATTTGAAATGCTGATTTCGGGTTGATTTACTGCATACACAAATGCTTATTTGTTACCTAGGTAATTTTTTGATTCTACACACTCAGATTATTTTGAAGAAATCTGTAAAATTTTACCTAATTCTCAACAGCTGAACGTTCGGTAATCCGATTTTACGGATTTAGGTAAAATTTTACCGAAATCCGGTAATTTTTTTACAGATATCTGTAAAATTTCATCGAAATCCGTTAAATCTTATTACCGAACGTTCAGCTGTTGAGAATTCGGTAAAACTTTACAGATTTCTGTAAAAAAAAATCTAAGTGTGTATGAATCCATCGTAGTTAATGATACACGCGCAACTGTAAAAAAAAACGAAGCAATTGTTCACACAGAAAAAACATATGTGCACTGTTCGAATAAAATGCAAAGAGCTACGAATATTTTGTCACAAATTAAAAAGAAACATCTCTCTGGTGGTTTCATGGCTGACTGACAGATGCACTTTATCGACTCGAAATGTCATTGAAAAAAAAAACGCAACCACGTGAAGTTTGTCAAGCCCTTTTTTAATGTTTCTGACATGGGGATTCGATCCTATATTTTTGGGAAGAGCTGTTCCTGAAATCGTGATTGATGACACCTAATGACTTGTGAGAGGATACTTGGTGAAGTCATTATGAAGTTATAATTCTCGACAGTGTTCAATTTCTATTTGGGACTAGCTGATCCCGGAGCGAGCGTTCTACGCCTGCAACTAAATGAATGAACATTACATAGAACTGACTGCGTTTTTTTAATGAGTTTTTTTTGAGTAATAAGGAGTTCAAACTTCTATCAGAACATTCTTCTTACACAGAAAATACACGGTTGCGGCTTGGATTACACCGTATAATTCTCAGGATTGGTTGAAATTTGTGTTTGAATTCACAATAGAAACATTTCTTGCATTCAAAACCCCGCATACCATTTTTGATTCCATTTGCTTGATTAGTTCTCAAGCTATGCAGAAATTTGTGTTTCATTAGTATGCGAGCCGGAAGGGGGGGAGCGGTCTCAAACAATCATAAGAACCTTCCTCAGCTCAAAATACCTGCATACATATTTCTCACTCTGATCGGTCAGACAGATGTCAGACAGAAATCCATTTTAATATAAATAAAAATCCTGTTTCCACCAACCCCAACTTGCCAAATGTGCTTTCATTCAAGGATGGTTCTAATCGTATCAAAAATCATTCGTTTCACGCTCTTCTTTTGATTCAATAGACGCACACAATGAGAGGTTCTGCTTCACCTCCAAACCGAACACTGATGGGCCAAGGTAAACATTGAATGAACATAGCATGAACTTCGTCGCCAGTCAGTCAATTGTATGCGTGTTCATCACTGCTTGCTTGTACAATTTATTGATTCGTTCGTTGGCTTCGGTTGGTGATTCATTTTCGTTTCATGATTCGACTTGTGTGTTAGTGCTCGAAGCTTCCGATCGGATCATCTGGTCGGATTGTGTGGTATCGCGTTCAAAGCAAAATGAATCGAAGCTGAAAAGTAAGTGTAGCCAGTAAATACGGCGGGAAAAACAGAAAATATGAAGCAACTAAACGCAGAATGTTAATATAAAGTGACATGTGTTCCTTTAGGCCAGTATTTAGTTTTGGTAGATACTCGATGATGACACAGGTTACTTAGTTGGTAATGGTATGGTATTACCATCCCGGATGCAGTGGACCTGTCCGGTAAAAAGATTTTACACTGCTACGAAACAAAATGTTTGCATTCTTGTTGAAATATAAAATATGCGAATGTTTGTTCAACGAACGATAAGTCGACGATATGGATATTAAACCTCTTCAATAGAAATCTCGATAACGATTTTTCTTGCATATTAAATGATATAAAATTCATAAGTCTTATGCATACACTCGATAGGCAAAATAAAGTGCCCACCTCTTTCGTTTTTTTCAATTTCTCTCATTTACTTGGTTCAAATTAAAGTAAACACAGTGTAGTTTTTTTCTTATTTTATTTTTTATATTCTTTTTAAGTTTCACTTATGGAATACTGAAAAAAGGAGTTTTACTTAAAGAAAAAAAAATCAATTTGTGTTGAAAAAAAACAGTGACAAAATAAAGTGCCCACTTCAAAAATCGATATGTTTTCGATAAGTTTCCATTGGAAGATCCCTCGATTGTTTATGTTTTGATATTTTGACATGTTTTGAAGCAAACGGCTCAACTTGGTGCATTTGTATACGTGATCGCATTTGATTCAATTGAAAAAAATGGAGAACGCAGTGCTTTCGAAAGCAATTCCTTGTGTATCCGAAAAATTGGTCGTTCGTGATGTGCAAAACGGTGAATCGCACCGGGCTGTCGCTCAAGAAGTACAGTATCAGTAAGGCAGCGGTTGGCAAAATTCTTCTGAAGCTTCAAACGTTTGGATCAGTGGTGGATCGCCCTGGCAGAGGCAGGAAGCGGAAAACGGATGCGAGAACGGACACCAAGATCATGCGCGAAGTCAAGAAGAACCCGAAGGTAACTGTCCGCGAGATCCAGGAAACCCTTCAGTTATCAGTTTCCGGTCGAACTGTTCGTCGCCGTCTCGTAGCACAGGGGTTGAATAGCAAACTTGCACGGAAGCGCCCATTTATCAGCAAGGCAAACAAAGCCAAACGGCTTAAGTTTGCTAAGCGAGCATGCTGATAAGCCCCTAGAGTTCTGGAAAACGGTTCTCTGGACGGACGAATCAAAATTCGAGCTGTTTAACCGAAAGCGGCGGGTTCGTGTTTGTGCAGATCGGGAGAGGAGCTTCAGGAGCGCCACATCCAAGGCACGATGAAGCATGGAGGAGGAAATGTGATGGTCTGGGGTGTTTTTCGTGGGGTGGAGTGGGAAGCATTGTGAAAATCGACGGGATAATGACGGCAGATTCTTACATCAACATCCTGCGAGAAAATCCGAGGTTTCGCTGATCCAGACGGGCCTTGAAGAGAAGTTCGTATTCCAGCAGGACAACGACCCGAAGCATACTGCCAAGAAGACCAAGTCTTTCTTGCGGTCTTGTCGGATCAAACCGCTGGAATGGCCTCCACAAAGCCCGGACCTCAATCCCATCGAGAATTTGTGGGCGATTCTCGATGCCAGTGTTGCCAAAACTGGTGTTACCAATAAAAATAACTATTTTGAAGCCCTGGAGCGCGCCTCGAAAGAGCTAGATCCACAGCACCTAAAGAACCTGGTCGAGAGCATGTCGAAGCGCCTGCAGGAGGTCCTGAAGGCCAAAGGAGGACACATCAATTATTGAAATGCTTTTATTTTACTTTAATTTATGTTTTCTGTAGCCTAAATGAAGTGGGCACTTTATTTTGTCACTGTTTTTTTTTCAACACAAATTGATTTATTTTTTCTTTAAGTAAAACTCCTTTTTTTTGCAGTATTCCATAAGTGAAACTTAAAAAGAATATAAAAAATAAGATAATAAAAAATACAGTGTGTTTACTTTAATTTGAACCAAGTAAATGAGAGAAATTGAAAAACGATGAGGTGGGCACTTTATTTTGCCTATCAGGCACACATGATGTCAATAGTCTTAAAAAATTGTCACGACTCATCCGATACGTATGGCAGGAAATATAAAAATCTATTTAAGTAGGCTGATTTTTTTCCAGGCGGAACTTCCTTTTA
>JASCZW010014103.1:0-23758 GCA_034211315.2 Aedes japonicus | reverse complement strand
ATTCAGTTGTTGGTCCTACTGCAAAAAAATAAATGATTTTAAATTTTCAGAAATCAAGATCAAATCTTTTAAAGAAACTACCGAATCGAGATAGAACATCCACTTTCAACCGCTGAAGATATATAAATAGGGTGAGGGATGTAATGTTAGCCTAGCTGCTTCGTTCGGCCTATGTACCAAATATGTCATTAATTCAGCGATAATCAACAAAATTATGTTCCTATCAAGATAACCGATCTAATTCGAAGCAATTCAGACATTATTAATCAATTTATTGTTGTTTACTTCCGTGTAATTAACGATTTTTTCAGCTTTTTAGACATCATGATTTTATTGATTAAGCTGAACAGATTAGCTCAATGATCTTCGAATGATCTAAATTTTGTTAAATTGAATCGATAAACCGAATAAGGCAGCCTAGATGTACAAGAAAGTATTCACAAGTTCCAAACTAACAGTTCACACACATGAATAAACAATTATTTAACAAGAAAACAGTGGACCCAATGTTAGGGACATATTTTTTTCCTCGTTCCCAACTATGGTCTGTTGTCTGGATATCTGAGTAAAAATTTTGTTTATTGTTTTCAATTGTTTATTCTCCAAATGGCTCATCTAAAGACAAACCAAAGGAACAAAATATGTGCAGAGTGAATTATTGTGTTTTCATTGTCAAACGGCAAGTAAATCATACGTGAGTATTAAGTAGTAGTTAAGTATTTCAAAGCAATTTTAATTCAGTATGTTTTGTGAAAATTTATGTTGGGTAGAGCGAATAAAGCTGGCAATGCCTTAAAGCATAAAAACAGGAAGAAAACTGAACAAAGACTGCATTTAATAAAAATCGATCGAATGGAACGAAATTGCATCCATGGATAGACCCAATTTGGTGCTTATAGAACGACAATACATCCATATCCCTCGAAAGTTTCTGATTTTATAAAATGAGTTGTATAGTTATTCATGATACATACTACCAAATGTCTTATTATACGTGTCAAAGCAAGTGTATAACTAGCTAAATATCGCTTACAGCTGGAAGACTTTATGAGTTGTAATAAAAAAATGTAATCGATCATTGCATATTAGACTGAGTTAAGGGACACATACCCTATCCCCATCTTACTTTCCTAAGCTTGCCTTGCCTGCACCAGTCATTCTTTGTACCAGCGCATATCACAATGAATCATGTTTCATTCCGACAGTGTCCGCCGATGACACATTGGATGGTAGGTTCACGTAACTATCGTCGTCACATGGAAGCTCTGCGTGTGAATTCGATCCATCAGAATGTGTTAAGTAATTGTGGTGGGCGCCTGATGGACTCACCATCGCCGTCGAACTGCTTACGGTGCGGTGCGGTGCCGGCAAGTCAAATCAATAAACTTCGGTGGTCTCTTCAGACGTTTGTCGGTTCGTAAGTCGTCCAGCAACAGCCATACTTTCATTTGCATGATGGTCGCGTTTTGCTTCAATCTATTCGTTTCATAATCGTATTATTGGCGACAACGGGGCTGCCAATTGTCAGAGTCAGCCAGAATGCCATCGGAAGCGGCAAAGCGACGGGTCTTGTCAGACGTTGGTGGTAGACGAGGTCACGCGTCTTGGTCCATCATTTCAATCGACCTCGTCGAACAAGCCACGATGTTTTCCCGCAAACTAATTTGATCAAAGCGCACATAATGGCAGCAATTTGTTGTAGTGCACTCCATAGTTGCCAGGATTGCATGTTACGAGCGTATGTCCTTCGATTTATGCCTATGTACCTGGTGGTATTGATAGCTACTCCTTCGGGAATTTATTGAACCATTAGAGGAAAAACTAATCAACTGAACTCAATGTAAAAAACAGGCTTTCCTCTCAACATATTCCATTCACAGCTTGCATAACATTTCAATCTCACAGAAGACATTTCCTTATTTTATAACTTCTTTTCTTGCACACTTAGCAACAACAAAAAAGCATCATATATAAAAGATTCATTCAAACTTTTGTAAAAAGGATGGAGTTCGTGTGATTGTCACGTGTTTTTTCTCGTTTTTCCGTTATTGTGATTTTTATGTTTTAGAGTTCATTGTATAGGCGCATTGTTCGAAAAATATAAATAAATATTTATTTTCTCAAAATTAAAGACCATACTGTGATTTTTATTTTATTCTCAAACATAGTAAATTACAGTGTTTTCTTTCCATTTTCATTTCAATTTGCTTTATTTTTTGTAGGGTAGGCGAGTTCTCTAACTTTTCCCTGCATATTTAGAGTAATGGCAGTAATCAGGATAAGGCCAAAATATGTTATGCTGTTTGATCAAGGATAGCAACTTTTTTTCAGACACTTCATCACGTAGATTTGACCATTCATTGTGTCTGTCCTAATGAATGGACGAGATATTTTTCCACATCCGCTTATGGCCTGCCACATCACTACATTCTTACCGAATTTTTCGGTGTAAATTGTTTTCACTGATCCACGCACATCCTTTCCCTTCGGTGAGGTATAAAACGGTGGTCCCGGCAGAGTCTTATAATCGAATTTTCTGTCGATGAAATTTCTGTCGATTGTAGGGTCAGCGGGACCGGGTTTTCTATCCCGTCTCGGGGAATCTACGAAAGAGCACTGTTGTTGATACTTCCGTAGTGTGATTTGAACTGCTGCGACGCTCACACCTTCCTTAAGGCCAGTATCGACATAAAAAACTGCGTATGCACTAGTTGTTATTTAAAAGACGTTTTGCCATTCCCTTAGAAAAACATTTTATCTTACTATCATCATGCAATTACTATTTGATTGATGCATGACGTCGGGCCACTATTCTGTTTCTTTTTACCTTCGCTAACACATAGCGTTATACGATCTTTCTATCTATCTACTGAAACTACTGAACCGATCAGCGTGAAAATGTGTATGCAGGGGGTTTTAGGGCCACGGAAGGTTCTTATGATAGTTTGAGACCCCTGCCGCTTCTACAGGGTGTCTACAAATTATCCGTACAAATTTTGACGGCATAACAGTTTTTCGATAAGGAAAAACTGTTTCAGTGATGGCCCAGTGAAGATCCTGAATATATTGGCCATATATGGCAAACTCTACAGTTAGTGACGCAATAAAGGGCGAACACGAAATTATTGCGACACATTGAACAGGGCATAACTTTTTTACAATTGGGTAAAAATCAACCAAATTTTGCACACTTTCTCATTGATGTGTATTGTTTACATGCTGTCAAACTCGAAGTCGTGTTTTTCGATTCAACGAAAATGGAGGTGAACCAACGTGAGTCGAGAGAACAAATTCTTTCCAAACACCTGGAATTTCCTGACCTGTCGCACCGGCAGTTGGGAAAAATGTTGAACGTTCACCATTTAACCGTCTCCAGAGTGTTGAAGCGGTTCCAGGAGCGGTTGACGTGGGACCACGGCAAAGAAGCTGGAAGAAAACCGGGACCGGAGAACAAAAAGACGGAGGGAAAGGTGAAGCGGATGATTAAAGCAAATCCCAACGTCTCAAGCCGTGATTTGGCTAAAAAGATCGGCATGTCGCAGAGCTACATCCAGAATGTAAAGAAGAGAGCTGGACTACATACATACAAGGTACAGAACTTCACAAACCGCGATGAGCGGCAACAATCGACGGCTAAAACTCGGGCACGGAAGCTCTACGAGAAGATGCTGACAAAATATGGCTGCTGTGTGATGGACGACAGAAACGTATATAAAAGCCGATTTTAAGCAAATTCCGGGGTTGGAGTTTTTCACCGGCAAGAGCAAGTTCTATGTGGACAACAAATTTAAGAAGAAGAAAATGTCAAAGTTCGCCTCCAAATATCTCATTTGGCAGGCCATCTGCTCTTGCGGACTGAGGAGTGAGCCTTTCACTTTTTCCCATTGAATTTAGTTTCGAAAGTTGTCGATTTTCCATAGGAATATATAATTTGCACCGCATGAATGTATTTATTTCTTCATTAAACAAATTGAGTTCAAATTTTGAAGCCATTCCATAATTTGCTAAGGTGGACGCTGCTTACAGACGGTTGAGTTTTCTTTAGATGTCACGTTTTTTTCTGTTCTGTTCTGTGAAAAATAAAATGTGTCACTAAGGCGAGTGGTATTTTTTTGGGTATCTTTTTCCGAAGTTGTGGTGGATCAAGATCAGGGAAACCCACGAAACAATACTAAAAAATGGAACAAACGGAGCATGATCAGCAAAGAAATATCATACATCAAATTTATTCCAAATACGTACCATTAAGGACTGTTCATTGCAGAAAGTGGATATTTGTTTATCAATGGTCTAGGGTGAAAACTTAACAAAAAATTGCGAAAAACTCAGTGTGTAAATACATTGTTTACTTTGGCCATACATCTGAAAAATTGAAAAAAAAAGTGAGAAATTTCGAACGACGGTTCGGATTAGCTTATCAACACGCTGTTGTCGTTTCAAGAATTGGTAAAAAGCGTGAAGTGGACTAAATCTGCAGCGTTCAAGATTGTTAAGAAGTATGTAGAAACGTGCTCTCTTGAAGATTTACCGAAATTTGGACACATAAAGGGGGCATCGGACCAGAAAAAGGCGCTGACAGCGGTATGCCTTTAAAATTTGTGTGTTTTGTTCATGAAATAGCCAAAAAAGTGAACATTAGTGTCAGAACTGTGCGGAATATTAAAAAGCGTAACAATTTCAGAACCTACAAGAAGCAGAAAGCACTCAAAAGAAACATAAATCTATGAAAATATGGTCACGGAACTTGTATGACGTTCTCCTCCAAAAGGCGAACCTGTGGATTTTGATGAATGACGAGACGTATGTCAATTTGGATAATCAACTCGAGTAGTCGAGTAGTCGAGTAATCAAATATTAGTACCGTAAAACGGGGTGACTTCGATCACTTTTTGAACTTTTTCTTGAAATTTTCTATGATAATTATCTTTAAAATTTTGTTTTACATTTTTTAAACCAGTACTTGTATCTGTAGTATAACACTACACAGAAATTTAAAAAAAAATTTATGTTAGATAAACATAAAAAAAAAATGTTTAATTCCCGCGGCCAATTTTCAATAATGGGGCGACTTCGATCTAAATCAATTTTATCCATTTGAAGTGCTTAAATGAATAAAAAAACCCCAAATTTTTATGTAAACCGTTTGATGCAGATGTCACTCGAATAGCACATAGGTGGAGCATTCCCCAAAGGGAACGTTCATTAATTATGTCAGGCAAAAAAGGACCATTTTCAAAACCCTCTCCCTTTGTCATGTTTTTTCATGAATTTTAAATTTTGTGTACATATTATCACAATTCGCAAAGCTCCCTTCCATTCAAAGCATGACATAATTTATGAGCGACCCATCTATTGCTATTTTTCAGTAGTTCACCATAATATTAGACAAACAGAAATACTTCACTCATGTCGTTTTTAAATCGGTACTACACCGGTTTAAGGACGCCAACACTGCCGTTTCACACCTTTTCTCCAACACAGAACAAAACAAAACAAACTCTTTGACAGATTGGAAGGTAAAGCAACATTTCGAGAAGGTTGTCGCGTTTATTTGTTTGCCCATAATTTTCTATCAATATATTTTTTTTTATTCATTAATATGTTTATGTATACAAAATTAATATTTTTTCGATTAGCTTAGAGAAACGAATGTTTAAGTAATCTGAAAATGTCGTTGTCGATTTTTTTTAAAATCATTTTATTGTAGAAGGAGAAGTTCGCTCATCACCATGAGGTACCAAGAGTGAACAACAATGTTTTTGGCTAGAATGAAAGATATGAAGAGAAAGTTTTGATAGTTCCGCTAGTGTGCGGCAGGCTTGGAAATATAGCAGATGTTTTATGAAAATTGAGCGAAAAGGGCATGTGGTACTCGAACCAACGACATTTTTGCCTAACATCCCACTGCGGGGTAGGTTGAAGCACGGACTAAGTCCGCCACTTCAACAGGCAAAAATGTTGGAAGACGCTCATGTACCACTGTGGCTTGTATAGTTATTCTAGCGATCTATTGTGTGCACTCTGTTTACTGATGCGCACATGGGAGAGGAACTCTCTCCTTTTTTGGGTTTGTTTTGATTCGCACCGACTGACGATCACTAAAGTTTTTTCTCGTCGTCTCCAACGTAGAGACCTGATGTTAGGATGTTAGGCAAAAATGTCGTTGGTTCGAGTACCACATGCCCTTTTCGCTCAATTTTCATAAAACATCTGCTATATTTCCAAGCCTGCCGCACACTAGCGGAACTATCAAAACTTTCTCTTCATATCTTTCATTCTAGCCAAAAACATTGTTGTTCACTCTTGGTGCCTCATGGTGATGAGCGAATATCTCCTTCTACATCATAATCGTTACTCCTCGCACGGAAAATATATAACATAACAATTAATGTATCATTTTATTGCTTGAATATATGATTGTAGTTGGGCTTGGTAGAAAGTACCACAAGGAGCATTTTTTTTTATTAGCGAAGGAAATAGAGAAATGCTAAAAACAAAATGCATGTATATAGCCTAATAGATGCTGAATATATATGGTTCAAAGCTTTAAAAATTCAGGCACATGGAGAAGGATAATTTTAAATTGAATAAATATCGGACTTGGCGGTCGAAGTCACCCCCTTGATCGAAGTCACCCCGCTCTACGGTACACAGTACACGACACTGAACAAGTCTGCACATTGTAGACGAAATACGCTTATCTGTCAAGATAAGCAATAAAGGTAGTTGGAATTAAATGGAAATAACTTATCTTTCTTCTTATTTTCTAGTTATAGGTATCCCACTAAACAGCACACGCTCTCCAGGATTCATGCTCAATATAGAAAAAGTCGATTTGGTCAAAAAATGTCAAAGTCCTTCAAACTGCCCTTAACTGCGTCCTATCGAAAGTGGGCAATAATTAAGCGGCATCTTAAAAAAGATGGAAGAGAAGCAAGCTCTGTTGACTGTTTCAAGAAAATTTGATCTGCTGCACAACGAATAATTGCGGAGAAAGTTGTGCAGAATCTAATGGGAGGTATCCAGAGAAAAGTTCGAGCGTTCTTCAGAAATGAGAAGTAAATGTTCAAACTCTCGTGGATTTGGTCTTATTAATGTTGATTTTCATTTATAAAGAGCAAACTTATGGATTTGTTCGAAAATAAATATTTTCCTTTGAGAAACAGGTGTCCACTTTCTTAAATGAACAGTCCTTATCTAAACTTAACATGTTGTGATAATGGAAGTGTAAAAATAATACATATTTACAATTGATTTCCAGTATTGTTTTACTCGGGTCTTGTTGGACGTGAAAGTGACCTCATAATGGACGTGAGTGACCAGACATTCTGAAATGGATCTTAAGATCTCAACAGAGCTATCACCTCTCATTTCTGCTTAAAATGTTTACAGTGTGTGATTAGTATAAGAACAATATTAATAGCTTTTTCTTCCATAACAGCACTGCCGGACAGTGGAAGTTGGATTGTACATACTCACATAACTATCCCATAATTTGGTAAGGTGATCAATTCCACCCCACTGATCAATGCCACTGTATTTCATTACCATACATTGAATTTAGTATACTGAGTGGCATACTCCTCTATAAGTTTACTAGTATACTTAATTTAACTCCCTACAGTTGCTTTCTTCTTGATTACAGGTGTAGTTGTGAAGATTGATTCTATCTCACCATATTTTCTCAATCAGCTTGTCAAAAAAAGCACATCAACACTAATGACAAAGTTTCATGCCATCTTTGATTCATTTATGAAAACTTGCGCCAATTCTCACGATACTCGGGTTCAATTCAGCCACCAGGTAGGAAGAGACAACGTGCGTGATGCAGTCTTCAAGATAATTCTCACGCAGAATCTGTTTATTTACTCTTCTTGGATCGTGGTAAGCATCATCTCGATTTGGAGCAGAGGCGAATCACCTTTATGGTGACGTTTGGACAGCAGTTATATCATCCGAGGCACATTTAATGCTCAATGACGAACATTTATGGGAACAAACCGGAGAGCTTCTAGGGTGTCAAAAGTAGAATGGCTCTGTGGGAAGACTGCGCGATGCGTCCATGTCGGTTTCGGTCGTTAACTGAGCCGTTGACCGCAAAACAGTATTTCAAGATCGTAATTGCAGCTCTTGTAAGAATCTTGAGCAGTTCACACAGAATTATCTAACTTGTTATACCGTTTTCAGCGACGGCCAAAGTGACCGCAACATGGTGGAAGATTGTTTGTAAAATTTCCGGGGCTTATGTGAATAACATAATTGATTAAGGAGATCTGCAGTGCTATGTTTTCTTCTTTTTTCCATTTGCTTTCAAACTCATGTGCTTGTCGATTAAACAAATATCTAAATCTAAAGTTATATTGTTTAATGCGACAAGGTCCGAGGGCTATGTAGTGTTAACAACGACCAGTACACAGTTTTTCCAGTAGCTATTTTTTCTGTATGATGCAAACCTTTTGGAAGTCTGCTTGATATACAAATTTCACATAGTGCGAACTAACCTAATAAAGTGAATTACATTTGTAAATGAAAAAACACGAAGCACATTTTTTTTCTTTTGCTTTCATACCTTGACTTCCTTCTTACCAACTCGATCCATATTACTGGAGAGAAAAGCTTCTCGTTATTTTTTCCTTTCTCCACATTTTTTATGCCACGCCTTTGATCGAGTCTTTTTGATCGACGATGGTAAGCAATTTAATACAACGCGTGCAGTTTTTTTTTGTACTTTTTATATCTTTGCTCTCTATGCATTCTTGGTTGGTTTTTGCTCAACTTGACCTAGCGTTGCAACAATGTTGCAATGAGACTGTTGATCGTCTGCTCAGAGACGTTGTTTTTTTCACTGAATATTCACGCTCATGTAATTCGCTATCTTGATTAAAAGGTGCGTTAACATTTTTCACAATTATAAATTAATTTAAAAGAGGATACAACTCGTGCGTGGTCAATGCCAATCTTAATGTTTTTTCTACTTGGTAATGAGAGCAATTTAAACTTTTATTCAAGTGTTGCTCTATATGTTGTCAGATGGGCATTGTTGATGAGACACTGACATGTGTCGAAGGTTATTAATAATCAGATAATTAAATTTGAAATGAAGAATGCAATAAATTATGTTATATATTTTTTTAAATATATTATTTGGATCACATGAAGAAATGTGCAAAAAGGACTCTTAAACGAGCTCGACCTTTTTGGTTTTTGGTTTGTCTGAACCTTATAAAGCTCGATTCAAAGTAAATTTGGACGCATTCAAGTGATCATCAATCAAGAATTAAACAACATACACGGTTGATCAAAACGTCAAACAAAAGGGTATTTATTCAGCTTTCAAACTATATATAACAAATTATTAAATTTCATCGTTTCGAATTAACTATCGCACTTTACTTGTGATCGATGCCGTCATGATCTGCACAGTCGCTGGTGACACTGTACCGGTGAACTTATTCCACTTTAAACGCATTTGTTGTGCATTTTTCCCCTCTTTACCGAATCCTCGAAGTTTTTGCTTGACAATTGCCCAATATTTTTCGATCTGTCTGAGCTCAGGGCAATTCGGAGGATTAATCTCTTTGGCGACGAAATTAACATTGTTTGCAGCATACCATTCTAGTACCTCCTTAGAGTATTGGCAGCTGGTTAGATCCGGCCAAAACATAACGTTGGTCCTGTGTTGTCGAATGAAGGGTAAAATCCGCTTTTTCAGACATTCTTTAATGCAAACCTTCGACGTCATTGTGTGATGTGATGTGATGAAAATCTTGCCGGAAAAGTTTCCGAGCAAACTTATCAGCACAAACAAATTTACACTTAGAAGGGACATCCCGACGACCAGTTTCCAGGTAAAAGTTTCGTCCGGGGATTTGTTTATAATCAATTATGACATATGTTTCGTCATTCATTAAAATACAGTCATCAAATTTCGTCAAAACTCATTCGTATAGTAATCGTGCTCGCTTTTTGGCCACTAAATTTTGTTTCAGGGAGCGATTTGGATGTTTACTGGCACAAAAAGGCTCATAATCCTTCTTTTGAAAGGATTTTACGAAAAGTTGGAATGGAGACACCTTCACTCGTCTTTCACGTACCTCTACACCATTCTCCTTAGCTTTTCGTCCTTAGTACCACTTTTATGATAGATAGGCTGTGCTCTATCCACACTCAGAGTATTCTTGTGACGTTTGATTACAAGGCACACCGTTGATTTTGGGAATTTTAACCCTTGTTCTATTTTTGAGGCAGATCACGAAAGATTCTCTTGATGTTTGTGCACAATACATTTTCTTTTCTCAAGTTCCATGATTCGTAATTTTGAGATGCGTCGATCAATTTTTACACCAATTTCTTCGTCGATGAAACATCAACAAATGCCTGCCAAATGTATTTTGTTGCAACCACCAGGGACGCGGTGGTGTATTAAACCGTGCGTCCAGATTTACTTTGAATCGAGCTTTAGACTCGAAAATTACTGATCCGATCTGTGTGAAATTTTGTAATGAGGGGGTTTGGGACCTGAGAAAGATATTTATGATAGCAAGAGACCCCTCCTTTAATTTAAAAGGGGATCTCCCATACAAATGAAACACAAACTTCTGCATTACTCGCGCGATATAATCAAGCAAATGGAACCAAAATTATAATGTAGGATTTTTTTAACACAATTTTTCAATGGCAGTGTAAGACCCCTTCCCATTCTAGGGGGGGGGGGGGGTTTATATAAATAAAACACAAATTTCTGCTTAACTCGAGAACTAATCAAGCAAATGGGATCAAATTGGGCATGTGGAGGTTTTTGAAAGCAAGAAATGTTTCTATGGTGGTTTAAGACTCCGGTCATATAAATGAAACACGAATTTCTGCATAACTCGAGAAATAATCAAGTAAATGGAACAAAATGTAGGATTTTTTGAAGGCAATGAATGTTTTAATGGCTTGAGATACTTCCACATAATTAAAGTGGGGGCTCCCATACAAATGAAACACAAATTTCTGCATAATTCGAGGACTTACTAAGCAAATGGAATGAAATTTGGAATATTGTTTTTTTAAGACGAGAAATGTTTCTACGGTGGGTTAAGACCCCGCCCTATAAATGAAACTCCCTATAAATGAAACACACATTTTTGCATAACTCGAGAACTAAAAAAAGTAACGATACAGAATCTGTAATTTTTAACGTTTTTTCTTACCTTCACTTCTATTACCCAATATTAAGTAATCTGAGTGTACGCATAATTCGGGTGTGTGAAGTTTTGAGCGACTGTCGATACTTTTTAACGATCTTTAGGTATTCCCATTTTAGCGTGTACTTTACTTTTAAATGGCGCACTATCAGCCTTAGTGGCGTTTTGCGCTCGCACACTATCGTGTCTATCGTCGTTATAAAAAATCGTTGTCTACCCAAATTTTTACCTAAAAATGTTTTATTGTGGATCTTTTTGACAGATGTTTATTAGGTTTTTGTCCAAAACGCACTACTACGTGATAAAATCTCGCACTTCCAAATCTCTACGTGATAAGCATAATAGATCATTGCAATGAAGTCTATAAAGGTGGAACAGAAGTGATTCAGTTGTATTAGTGTAATGCAAAATACTGTCATTGTGTTGGTGAGATGATACACAGGCTGTTTATAAACTTGCGTGATGTAGATATCCAAAAACAACAATTCACAGCAGCAGCAAATCACAAGGCAGAGTGATTATTTTCGGTATTTGGTATAGTTTCTAAAAGATTTCGGTAAAAAAATCCTTCTTGTGCAGTAAAAGTGCTTCACGGAAGTGAAGACGCGTTCGCCAACATAAAGTTGCTGAGCCGGAGCCCAAAACCAGTTTGGCAATTTCAAGAAAAGGTGGAAAAAAGGAAAATACAATTCCACCTGGTTTTCTTAGCACTAACTACTCCCATGACTTTCCATCTCTTCCGGGGACATCCAAAACTAGTGACGCCCCTATTTTAGGAACAGAAGCCCCCTCCCAAGTGGGCTGTTCTCATTTGATGACATTGCCGAAGGTATCTTCAAGTACCTCGAAATTTCTGACCTTCTCAAAAGCATTGTTTTGGCAATGCTTCCAACAGTGAAGAGTTTTTTGAAGCAATTAACAATTAAGTGGCCCCTCCTTGCAGCAATCTTTTCCTTCGATGGATAATTTTCCAAATGAGGTCGGGGTTTTGATCACTGTTCTGCAGTGGAATTGTCGAAGTCTTGTTTCTAAATTGTAATCTTTTAAATTTTTAGCTCACACTACCGGTTGTGATGCATTCGCTCTTTGTGAAACATGGCTCTCTGCCGAAATCAATCTTCCGTTTAGTGATATTATTCGTCTTGATCGTGAGGATTCGCGTGGAGGGGGAGTACTTTTGGGGATCAAAAAGTGCAACTCCTTCTATAGAGTGAATTTTCCGCTTATTACAGGTATTGAAGTTGTCGCATGTCAGGCTGTTATTAAAAATAAAAGCCTTTGCATTGCTTCTGTATATATTCCTGCTAGAGCCTCGATTAACCGAAAACAACTTTCAGATATTTGTTCGGTCCTTCCTTCTCCACGGTTGATCATGGGAGATTTTAACTCTCACGGTACAGGCTGGGGAGAACTGTTCGATGACAACCGGTCTTCCTTGATATATGACATCTGTTACAACTTCAATATGACAGTACTTAACAATGGAGAAGTAACACGTTTGGCTGGTACATCCTCAGTTGACAGTAGATTAGACCTCACCTAGACCTTTGTTCGAATTCATTATCATTGCATTGCACATGCAATGTAATTCAAGATCCCCACGGTAGTGATCATTTGCCCATAAAAATTTCGGCTGCCACCGGGTTCAATCCGTCGAAATCTGTCAACGTCACGTATGATCGTACCCGTCACATCGATTGGACAAAGTTTAGGACAGCAGTAGATGAAGCCGTAGCGACGGTAAGAGCTTCCACCGCTGGAGGAATACAACTTCCTCTCCAACCTGATCTTAGACAGCGCGCTTCAAGCTCAAACTCGACCAATTCCAGGAACGTTATCTCGCAGGAAACCTCCTTCACCATGGTGGGATCAGCAATGCACCGTGGTTTATCGTAAAAAGTCCAACACGTTTAAAGTTTTCCGTAGACTTGAAACACCTGAGCACTTCGAAGTATACACGGCTCTCGAACGCGAACTTAAGAGCCTCATCAAGGCCAAGAAACGCGGATACTGGCAAACATTCGTGGACGGGCTATCGCGCGAGACGCCGATGAGTACCAAGTTCAACTTGCTTAAGAACTTCCCAGACGTCGCTAAGAGGCGCGATGTTATCTTGTATTCGAAAGTGTTTGGAGAAAATGATCCTTTTTCGTCTGGACAAATGGGTTGAGACGAACAACCTGCTTTCAGATACTCAATATGGTTTCCGTAGGGGTATGGGAACGAACGACTGTCTCGCGTTACTTTCCACAGATATTCAGCTAGCTTTTGATGAAAAAGAGCAAATGGCTTCTGTTTTCTTGAATATAAAGGGAGCTTTCAATCCAGTATCTGTTGAAGTTCTTTCAGATAAACTCCACGCTTGTGGCTTTTCACCATTAGTGAATAATTTTTTGTACAATTTGCTGTCATAGAAACATATGAGCTTTTCTCATGGAACCTCTACAGCTTCACGATTTAGCTACATGGGGTCAATCTGCAAGGACCCTTACAGGATACCTTAAACAATTGTCTACTTGGGCTCTCGAGCTAGGTATCGAATTCTCTACGGAGAAAACTGAGTTGGTAGTTTTTTCAAGGAAGCATAACCCTGCACAACCGAAGCTTCAAATTTGGGGTAAACCGATAACTCATTCTATGCCTTTTAAATATATTGGGGTCTGGTTCGATTCAAAGTGCCCCTGGAGATCCCACAGTGAGTATGTGAAGCGAAAGTGCCAGCAAAGATCAACAGATCACTGACGGATCATTGATAGAGGGTTCAGCAGGCTTTGGTATATTTAATAAAATTTATAGCGTCAATCGCTAACTTCAAGCTCCTTGTTCCGTATATGTAGCTGAATTAGCGGCAATACACTTTACGCTAGAAATTGTTGCCTCACTAACACCGGATCAGTATTGCATTTTCACGGAGAGCGAATAGGTTATTCGCTTCTTGAGGCTGGTAAAGCTCTCTTCGTATTTTCTCATGAAAATACAGGAGCTTCTAAGCGCTTTATCATCGCATTGATTTATCATCAGCTTTGTATGGGTACCATCTCATTGTTCAATTCTGGACAATGAGAGAGCGAACTCGCTTGCAAAGGTGGGCGCTATAGAAGGCGATATTTATGATCGACAAATCGCCTTCAACGAATGTTTTCCTATTTTTCGTCAACAGTCACTCGTCAGCTGGCACTTTAAATGGAGTAAAGAAGATTTGGGGCGATGACAATATTCTTTCATCCCAAAGGTGTCTGAAAAATCATGGTCTTGGGGTATGGATGTGGGTCGAGACTTCATTCGTGTCATGTCTCGCCTCATGTCTAAGCATTGTTCTTTGAACGCTCATTTCTACCGTGTTGAGCTCAGTGACAAGGCTATCAGGACGCAGATCATATTATTTAGTCACCCAGACAACCAAAATGCACGTATATTGAAAGTAGTTTTTATGATATACAAACATATATGTAAGTTAAAAAATCGTATAGAATGCAAAAATATGGCTTAGACGTGCAAAAAGCCATATACGTGCAATTTCTATTGTTTTCTTAAACTAGTGGTTTTGATATCGAATGCGATTGAATATGTAATAACAAATTCTATTTAAGAAGGTTAGCGATGTATATCCGATTTAGTTTGTGACGCAGTACGATGAATAAATTACACATCGTATATAAGTCTAAAGTTTGCACTCTACACGATTTAACTTAAACATAATACGATAAAGGTCACAGTTAATTGCGATTTTGACTAAAAATATAGGAATATACGATACAATTTGAATTCTTTTATACGACTTGTGGTTGTCTGGCCATGTGCTGAGCATCGTGGAGTCAGATCTGAGCTTTATGATTCCCTTCGGGCTCGTAGTAGACAACCCAATGTACCAGTTTGAGATATTTTGGGTCTGCGTGACCTGGAGTTTATGAAACTCATTTATATGTTTTTGACTAACTTTAGCCTTAGATTGGAGTTAGTTTATCCTGTATGTTTACTTTAAGTTTTTTTAATCTGTGTATGTGTGTTTTTTTTTCTCAAAGTCAAAAGAAGCCAAAAGTTGTACAGTTTTAAGTTTTTTGACAATTTAGAATAAAATATTTTTTTTTATGTAAACCACACTTCAAATTCCAGCCCACCTTCCCATCCTTGCAGTTGTTATTCCTACTAACCTCGAGACGGCCGCGAGTAATCGGTACTATCCCCTTAACGTTAGTTTTAAGATAATTGATGTATACACATATGAAAACTTGGCTTGTAAAGTTAAATCGATTGAGCTTGTCCAAATAAATGATCTTAAAAAAAACAAACGAAATCAAATTAGTGGAAAGAATGCCATATCTACATTATGCCTCAATAAAAAAAATGTTCTTGCACTGTTTTCAACACCCACACATAAGGAAGCGAAAACATGTATTCCAAAGCTAAAAAGCGGTAGTATCGAGAATGGATGGCCCTTTTGTTTATGCACGGTAGGGCCATCAACAATTTGTAGATGGGTACGTGATACTAAGCTCATCTATCAAGATGCTCAGGGGGGTTGGATGTCATCAACTTCCGAGTGATTTCCTTTGTCTAGCTAAGTTCCAATTAACTGAAACTATTTTATAATGTCGATAAAATGTTTCCATTACATAGAAAAAAGTGGTTTTCTGTTAAATTTCCAGTATTTTTTTCATAATTGTCTACATCTAGGTGTGATTATGCACTTCATAAAATCTTTTTCATCATTTTCGTGTAAAAAATGCACTTTATATGAGTATTTTACTATCGAATTAGATTCATCGATTCAAAATTAAATAACAAACTAATCTTAAAATTCTATTGAAATTCATTTGAGGCGCTGATCAAATGTCACTCCATACGTAAGCCCATATCGATGTGCACAAATTTTATATTTTCAACTTGTCATTATAATAAACCAAAACCTCAAAATGAAAAAAAAATCATGCATGTGGAAGGAGACATAATACCTATATGTTTTAAAAAAATAAGAAAAATGCCATGCTGGTCTTTCTTAACAAAATCTTTGAGAAATATTAAAAAAAAATGATCAATTCAACCCCTTTTAAAGGTGCTTCATGAACGTCCCAATCATCAACAATGGAACTAATTTTCGTAACATCAAACAGAAGCAATATTCAATCCGCAAATCGCAATCATCTTAATGCCAATGTAGGACATTCTCTGTTTGTGTTTTTTTTTCAAACTCTTCTATAGTGAACATGGTATTATATTTGTTCAAATGGAAATGCGGCCTTCCTGTTACATACAACGCAATTCGCTACTTCAAAAGAACCGGTGAAACGCACATGTCGAAACTTTTCCATCATCCAGCCGAACCGACCTCAACCTTCATTATATTAGAATTTTGTTGAATAATCATATAACGACGAGGAAGTGAACTAGCAGCGTATGTTGACAATTGCTTCAAACTGTGACCCCTTCATAGAGCTAACATAAAATGGAAAATCTTTGTCCATTTTATTGCAGCTGATATTGGAAATTGCAGTGTTCCCTTGTATTCAATTGATGGAGCCGCATGGTAACTCGTCCGTTCATCTGAGATGCAGGGCCGACGAGCTTTCCTAGCACGAGTATGCGCTTTTCCGAACAGCGGGTAGACAGCTCCCACCGGGCGATGATCTACTATGCCATTGACTGCCAGCGCGATGCTCTCTCTTAGTGCTTTCGTAGGGTGGAGATGGGTTGGAAGCCCACCAACACACTGCCATCGAGTATCGTTGTATGGAACTTGCAGTTAGCATCTACTAGTTGGTTGTTGACATTGCCATTATACCTGCCATAATAAAGGATGCGCTGTGGTTGCCATTCGCTCTCTGTCCTCTTTCATCTACGTTAGATCGCTCTGGAGTAAAATTTCGACGACCATGCAAAACGAGCAAGGGTTTGGACCATTCCGACGATTTTCGCGGCTAATGCCCTCCCAGCGTTCGGTCGCCAGCAGCCGGACGCCAATCAGACCAGCGTAGAAAAATATTAAAATCCTTGATTTGCCAAAAAGCTCTAGCTGCGTCCTAGATCGTCATCGGTATCGAGTGTACAGTTATTCGAAAACCGGCACCAGTCAAGGAAAGTCGTATTTTGGATTTGCTCCTCTGAAAAATTCTTTTGTTTGTTTTCATTTTTCCAACTCCTACCGTGAAGGCAAACAAGCTTTTTCAAAGTTTGCTATGTTTTTTGGTGTTTTATTTTGATTCTGATCCATTTCACGAAATCTCTTGTTTTCTATCCTGGCACTTCCTGTTGAGTGCTTTTGTTAAAAGCACTGGTAGGTTCTAACAATCTTTCAGTCATTATTTCATTTCCAAACCGAGTGGTGCACCTTCTTGCAGCCAGCTTTCTGTTGTTTTCGGTTAGTGCTGAATAGAGTTTGCTTTCCTAGTTGGGAGAACTGTTAGTGGCGTGTTGGATTAATCGAATGATGATTGTTAGGTATGAATATAGTGGTGATAGATGGGTGCTTCGTTTACTTGGATGGACACTTAAATGTGTGATAAAAATGAAAATTATTGGCAACGCTGGGAATTATTTTGAAGTACGAAAACCGTGATGAAATGTTAGCTCAGTGCACCGTGAGAGCCAATGTTCAATTTTTGAGGAATTAATTAAAGAATTAACAGAGTGCAGTGGAAACTTTAGAATGCATTCAGTAAAAGATGCCAGTCATGGACTTATTGAGAGAGGAATATTGCGCATGACTTATCGGGTCGTTGACCTACCAAAATGGAAGCAAGTAGAGGATTTCCCGTTGTTTGGATTCTGCTCTGTTCAAGGTATGTTAAAAGCTGCTTGTTATAATTATTGTTGAATACGAACTGTTATATTTTATGATCAAACTAATAATGATTGAAACTTTTAATAAATAGAATTAAATCTCGGTCGACATCTAACGGTTGCGTATGCATATTTTCGCATCTCTACTGATGCTGTCCCTCAGCATCGATGTTATTTCCTTTTAAGGACATGTAGCTCTCTCTCAAGCAAAAATACTTCAGAATCCTCTGTCATGGACTGCATTACCGTCTCGTGACTTCTGAAACACAAATCTCAGCAAGAAAACAACAAACAACTGCAATCTTTTACGTTAATTTCGCTACACTATAGCAAGTTCAAAAACAAAAGCAACAACTCAAGATTTATTGTGATTTGTTGCTTCTAAACTACAATTTGTGGCAGTGGTAGGCCATTTTGGACATCATTTTTGGATTTTGAACCGTATCACTTTAAAACGTCATCTCCTCGCACCTTTATTTATAGTTATATGTGGCTTATGAAACATATGATGCCTATATTTATAACATTACTAATGTATTAGACCAAGTTTAATTTCTATCCAGTATCTAAGAACTGATAACAAATCACTACTAATTCAAAAGTGTACTTTACTAAACAAACCATGGCCAGGTGGCCTCTGCAGAATAGAGAACTTGTCTCCAATCTGATGGTCCATAGGTGCATTTCGCCAGCCTCGGAGTCTGAGAAGAATCCGAAGGTCGGCTTCTACTTTATTGATCCACCTTGTCCGTTGCGCGCCACTTCTTCTTGTGCCCGTCGGTTCGTTTTCGAGAATGATTTTAACAGGACTGTCGTTTGACATTCTTATGATATCCGTAGTTTACCGATTTCAGCAGTGTGTACGCTGGGAGGTTAGCCCAGCCATAAATGCAATTCGTGGTTCATTCGCCTGCTCCACGTTCCGTCTTCCATCTGTCTTCCACCGTAGATCTAATGCAACATCTTCCGTTCAAAGACACCACGAGTTGGTCCACAAGCAATATCCATGTTTATTGGCCGAAGATGACTGCCGGTCTTATTAATTTTTTGGTCTACTTTGTAGTTCGGTGAGCTTTTAACGATCTAAGCGACCTTTGAGTCCAAAGATGGCACAATTGTACACTGAGGAAATAAATCATTCGATTTCCATAGTAAGTGCGTATGAAATTTTACGAATTTAATATGAATTTCACGACTGCCGCAATGAAAACATCTTATTGAGGCATGATATGATTTTGTTGTACATATTTATAGATTCCATAAAGCCGTCGTTTGAAATCATTAGATATATAGTATGAAGGTCATATCATAGTCGTACAATACGCATAGCGTTTGAATATGATTTTTATCGCATCTGTTATGAAATCCAATATGACTGACTATGCTTTCTAATATATGTTAAAGTTAACGAAAACTCGCATCAAATTAGAAAGTTCCTTTATTTAATAAATAGTATAAACAAATTATTCTATTTAATAAATAATCCAACTTCCTAGTTTAATAAGAACTATTTTTAGCTGAAACAAAACAAACACGTTTAGAATTTATACATTTTGTTTTATTTACAAGTTTTTGCTAGAATTTTGCTTACGTCTAAAATAATAATTATTATTTATATTATGTACAGCAAACAGTGGTCTGCCAACTGTATCAAGTAAAACAAGAATCATGTTATTTGTCCTCTGTTACGCTTTTTCAGATAAGAAATTATGGAAAACTTTCTGTCGTGGCCAAGTGATTAGGGCCGCTCTCTGTACAGAATAATAATAAATAGATAAATATGTGGTAGAATAATAAATAAAAAGATATCGTAAACTTACCGCTAAATAGCGCAAGCGCTGCAGCCGAAATTGCGAGATCTTCGACCAGTTTCTCCATATTCTCCATTTTGTTTGTTCTGAATAACGTCAAACGCTAAACGTCATACGAGAATCGTATGCCACAGAAGGCCATCATATGATGTTCATTAAGGAATTCGTATGAAATTCAGACGAGCTCCGTATGATATTCAAATCTTGTTCGTATGTATTCCATAAGCCAGCTATGGAAATCATACGTGTCGTATGAAATGATTTTAGACTGTGAAATTAGTCGTTCATACGACAGACGTTATGAATATCGTATGTTTAGTTTCCTCAGTGTATCTTTCTGCTGGTGTCGTTATTGGCGATCACCAATGAGCCTAGAAACATGAATTTGTCTACCGCTACGATTTCATCACTGTTGCTCTGAACTCGAGGTAATAGGCTGTCTTATTGATCAAGCCCCTATCACTTTGACGTTTTCTGACCATTGATGATTAGGAATCGTTTGCTCCACTAGATCATCCTTGTTTAGCATTTTGAGCGTTGTGTGTTTTGTTTTTTTCGGTGATTTTTAGTCTCACAAACGTGAAGTGATAGTTATCCTTACCTAAACTGCCGTTTGCTTGATTTCCTATCCATATGGGACTGATATGCGTTTCACGGCAGTATAGGTCATATGGGCAAAGACCTCCTCCCATTTCACCTAATGTCTGATTAACGTTACCGCCGTCGTCTCAATATTACGTGCTACAATATCAACATCGTCAGCGAAGCCAAAAAGTTTGACAGACTCTCAAAGTTTATCCCCACTCTTCGAAACACACCCTCCATCGCAATGTTACATAAATAAATATGCAATCAAAAAAAAAAATAAAAGGCAACAGACATTAATGGTCACCGAAAATTAATGTTCTGTCGGATATTTTTGAAACTCACCGAGAATAACTGAGCACATAAAGGGTGTTCCGATCAAAATTTGGTCAAACAGTAATGTGTGTGAGTCGATCAAAGTTTTTATTAATAAGTCAAATTTTTTCTTTTTCAAGTTAGTACAGAATACGGTTGAAATATTCAGCTAAGCTTCCGTAATGGAAAGATGCCAAATCCGGCCAAAATAGAACGGAACAATTGTGTCGCTTCAGGAAAGGCAGTTGACATTTTCTAGGCACCTGCTCGGATAAATTTCCTGGTTGATGGTTCCGGTCGCAATGTAAACGTTGCTCTTCAAGCCACAGGTACAGATGGCCTGCCACACCAGATACTTCTTCGCAAACTTTGGCAGGTTGATGTGCTTGAAAATATCTGCCACCTTTCCCCGTTCGGTTGCCGTATAAAATTCATGTCACCACTTTCTTGTAGGTCGACAGTCCAGCTCGTTTTCAGCTCTATCCACGATTGAAGGCGCCACTCCAGCTTCTTTGTAACATCTCCGGACGGAGTGGTTGGGGTTCCACTGAAACATCGGGCAACTCTTTTTGTCGTACGCTATGGCCTCCGACTTTCGAATTCCCCCGATCTAGCTGTCCTGGCTGTCGATAAACGTTCACCGAACACTTTTAATAGGTTGGTAACAGTTGATTTAGCTACATTCAACAATTTCACCAACTTGGTAGTTTGGATTTTCGCCATGCACGTGCCAAATTTTGATGCGTTGCTTCTCTTCCTTCGACGACCTTTTGATAACTGAAGTGCTAATCTCAAAATAAAAATAGACGCATGATTCAACACGCACATCTTCAAAATGAGGGGCGTGCACAATTTTGAATGCACGATGAAAGAAATGCGTCAAGTTTATGTTGACCAAATTTTGATCGAAACACCCTTAACATATGTTTTTGCAACCTTGATGTATTAAACCTCCTCTTCTAGGCTAAAAGCCCGCATCTTTGACTTAATGCTACCCATCAACTCCTGTGGAACACTTGCGCCATCTCTATTACACACTTTCATCCACTTTTTTTTCAAATCCTTCAAGGCCTTTCCTGTTTTCCGGAGCTTGCCTTTTATAATCGCTCAGAATTTTTCTACTGGGCAAAGTTCTGGCGAGTTTGGTGGATTTGTCTTCTCCTGCAGAAAAAACTACATCGGTGGCTTCGTACTCATCACATCTCATCACCGGTTTGGCATAATGGTACGATACCAGATCCAGCCAAAACAGAGTGTCACCTTTGTTGAACATGCGCTGAGGTATCCTTTTTTTTACATTTGGCCTTTGATGGGGCCGGTTGTTATGTACGGCTAATGTCTTTACAAATACGTCGACCTTATTTTTCAGGAACTTCTCCGGAACATCTAAGCAGGGCTTGCCGATCAAAAACTACAGGCCGGGAACCGTATTATGTTTATCGGTTCAGTTAGGCGCCTTTCTTACCATTAAGTCCGGCCAGTTTCATTGTCTGCTGGACGAAACAGATGGAAAAGTTGACCTTCTTGGCCACGTCCCGAATTGAATGGTTCGAGTTGCGCTCTCTCACCTTCCTTACATACACAGAATCAGCCGGCTTGGCATGTCTTCCGTTGCCAGCTCGCTGCTTGGTCGTCTGTCTTTGCAGGACTTTACTTCACGGGACACGGTCAAATTGTCTATTTCATTCCAAAATCAATGCCTTCTTGCTTGGAAGCCATCTTGATGACCAATTTAGAGAGTGTGACGACATGTAAAAATACACTCTAAAATAGCTCTATCCGAAATTGCATCTTTTTTCACTCATGAACTAAAAGTTATACACAACAGAAAGTGTTGCATATTTTTCAGTACAATCTTTATGTTGCAAAACATTATTTTTGGACACATATTATCATTGATTTGTGTAGTGTATTATGCATTGCACGAAAATCTCTCGCGCTAATAATACTAAAGCGCCTGAAGAAGTGCGCTTTTACGTAATTTTTTATTGGTTTCGTCTACAGAAAGTGCGCAAATTAACCCAGGAATTACCGCGCTGGAGACAATAAAATGATTTGACGTCATGGCACACTTTAACAGACGATTTATTGCTACAAGCGGGCACTATTTCCATTAACTACGCAATAATAAAGGCTGAGTTTAAGAGACTCTAATCTGCGGTGGCGGGTGGTGTTATGGTCAGCCTGACACAGTGAGTCTGGGTTCAATCCCTCCCGAAGTCAGTAATATAATTCTAAGGTGAAATCTCTGGTCACGTCTAGGAAGGGAGGTAAAGCCATTGGTCCTGGCTCAAGTGTTGATGTATGCGATCTGTTGGGTGAAGGTGCCTCCATCTGGTGGTAAACCATCATAAGGCTGAAAGCCACATCAATACAGAACGATGAAAATGAGGAAACCCTAACCTAACGAAACCTGCCACACCTTGTCAATGTAGGTCACCCGATTTTCTTCAACGTCTTCATTATTTATGTTATATTCGAAGGCGCATAACATAAGCAAATAGCTAGGCCGAGCCATTTCAAACTAACGCAGTGGCGTCAATCAATTCGAATGGTAAGTGCACGGAAGTCATCACGCGCATCTTTGGTGTGACCGAAAAAGATTTGTCGTACTCCCGTGATCTATACATACTTATCGAGTCAGAAGAGTCATGCCAAAATATATACGATATATCTTTCAGTAGCTTGGTGAAGGTCATGTTCATCAGTGCTTTCCTTGTGTCCTAAAAATGTGTCTTCCCTACGCATTGTAGCAATTCACACCCGTGAGCTTCGAATTCGGTGAAATTATGATTGACGTGTGCGTGTATGGTTTATTTATTTAAATGACCCGTGCACAACGCGTCGTAAGACTTGTTGAATATGGTTTCATATTTTCGCGCATCATCATCATCATCATCATCCTCATCATCATCGTCTTTATTGTTGTTGAATATTTTGACAGACTGAGACGATGAAAAAAGTAGGTCAAACTGAGACGCAAAACGAAAAAGGAATGACGGGATCATCGGCAAATTTTGTCCACATGTGAGATACAGTTCAGTGCCATGATGGCAATGGGATTTCTGACATATATTTATT
>JASCZW010014102.1:0-23777 GCA_034211315.2 Aedes japonicus | reverse complement strand
GAGTAACCAGCCGATGATGAGCCATCGGTGTGGATACACGAAGTGTTAGTTGCCATAATGTTAGAGATTCACACTAGTATGCTCGAATTCACCACAATGTCTTTGAAATGTTGTAAGCATCAATATTGACAATAAGAAGAGTAATTTGTACGTCATCTAATCCAATTATTTCAGGATCCTTTCTCGTACTGGCTGCGTTTCTATAAGATTATATCAAATTAGATTAGATTAAAAAAAAATTTCTCAACGCGTTTCTAAAAGTTATTTGATATGGCAGGAACATGGTTTGTGTCAAAACCTATACACTTATAGTGATTATTAGGGTGGTGCAAAACATCACTTCTGTTCCACTCCACTCCATCGATATAAAAGTCCAGTACTGACTTTTCTCTCTGAATTTGAGCTCAATTGGCTGCATACTCAAACTGCACTGACCTTTCAAATTTTCTATGGGAAGCATTATAGGAAAAGCTATCCCTTTGTTCTCAGCCAATCACATTGCGAACTTATCATCATGCGTTTGAAATAACCGAAGAAATAACCATACCATATCGAAAAGATACGCGCTTTGAAGACAATTTCCATCACAACGTTGAGGTACAATTTCCACCGACGACTGATTATCAAGCTACAATAGATGTAAAGTACAGCACCTTCATTCTCCAAATCAGGCTCATCCAGCTCCGTCGTGCAGCACTCAGGGTAATTAATCAAATTCAAATCAGTCAACCCCCAATGAGTAACGGAGCGTTCCATCAATCAACCGAAATCCAAGCACAGACTTGTCGTACACAGAAAACCGTATGCATCCTCACTTGCAATTCATTCCCGTTCAAACCGAATCAGCCAACGAAAAACCCCCGCAACATTCATCGTATGTCGTTTGACACGTGCGAAAGTCGAAACGCCACAAAACCGACGACAATGTTGCACCATTGAACACCAAAAACGATACAAAAAAAATACTCCGCTTTATTACAACCGGCTCCGATCGCAAGCGTCCGTTGTAACAATTTGTGCTGTCTGTGACAACAAAGCTTCGAACAAACCACACCCCGTCCCAAAATTTCCACACAATCAAAAACGTTTATCCTCACATCCATGGCCATCATGTCCCTTGAATCGATTCCGCAGTAAACGCGGAAAGTGCAGCAACACGCTTTCGATTCGATATTCATAAAATTCATCAAAGATTCAATCCTATCTGTAACTGCAACGAGGGGGGGGGGGATGGAAGTGAGCCGCTCAATGCTGCCACATTCTGAAATTTTAAGGTAGCTCCGGGCGTTGTTGGACCACTCGGATCAGAGGGATTCGATTGAAGTCGAACGTTCGAAATCCTACCGTAGGACCAATCTGAACGTTCGGATCTGTGAATCAGACAAACAGGGCGCACTGACTGGTTGGTTGGTGGTAGGAAAATTGCTGTAAAATTGTCATTGCCAGAATTTATGTTTCCAGATTCCACCCTCGAGGGCCACCCCCCACCCTTACACATCCCTTCCCAGGTTTTATCGCAGGAATAACCGTAACATCGAACTGTTCCGAACATCACACTAGGACTTCTTTTTATTATTTTCAACCCCAATCTTCCTCTTCCGGTACGTTTTCTGCAGCCGGAATACGACGGAGCAACTGGAGCAGAAGGCTTTGGCTAGGATGCTACTATGACAACTCAGCAAACTGTTGCATTCGACGATGGTTGCTGTTTCGGTTTGCCCTTCCCACTTCCCATGTTTCTTCAACGGTATGACTTCTGGTCAACAAATATTTCGAAGTCACGAGTTCCGGAGAAGAAATAATGACAACATTTTAATTGAAATCCAAGAACCTGAAAATGGTACCCGGTAGTTTCCAGGGAGATTGATTGTTTTCTGTTGCTGCACGATGGGAGGGTGGGTGGAGGGTTTTGCCGTTGGCAGTTGCACATGAGACGATTGATGGAGTTCCTGCAGCTGTGCACATTCCAGCTCCACAGTGAAACTAGCTACAGAGGTTAGTCGGTTTCAAGTTTCGATTGAGTTCCTGTTATTGAGGAAACTATTTTCGTAATATAAAACAACGTGCGGGGCAATAGTTTGTGTTTGACGTAGATTTCATGAGATCGATTGTTTCGATTTGAGCTGTGGAACGAGCTAGCGAATGGTTTGAGGTTATTCATAGCTTAAAGCTAAGGTTTCAAAAATATTTCTTAAACAAATATCCATATTCTTCTTCTTCCTTCCTTCTTTATTTCAGTGCAGTTCAGTCTGAGATCGGTTCAGTGTGTCGTATCCGCCATCATCAACATATGAGCCAGGACCAACGTCTTTGTTTCCCTTCCAAAATACCCTAATAGGTACACTACTGGCTGATCTCTTTTCTTTCGAGATGAATTCCAACAGATATCCATCAGATATATCAGATATGAATGAAATAAAAATAGAACAAGAACAAAATAAAAATTAAATAAGAATATGTATTATAAGAAAAGTATTAGAAAACATTTAGAATACAATAAAAAAAGAATAAGAATAGAACTTGAAAAACATGAGACTACCATGAGAACAGAATTGATAATTGAAAATGAATAAGAAAACAATAAACCTAGAATAGGATTAATATTCTAAGAAAAGAACTCGAATAGAAATGCAACAGCATGAGAACAAAATTAGAATATAATAATAAAAGAAACAAGTTAAAATATATTATAAATATATCAAAATAGAAGATGAAAATTATATGAATAGAATAAGAGTTTCATCGAAATTGAATACAACTTGGATGAAAATAGAAGTAAAGTAGTGTTTGACTAGAATTAAAATAGAATTAGACAAGAATAAGAATATGATTAGAACAGAATAGGAATAAAAATAGAATTGTAATAAAATGAGATAACATTGAGAATAGATTTTGAAAAAATGAGCAGATATGAGAATAGAAAAAGAGTAGAATTAAAATAGAATAAGAATAGAATGAGAATAGAAAAAGAATAAAATAAGATAGAATTAAAATATAATTAATATGGATCAAGAATAGAATAAGAAAGTATAAAAATAGAATGAGAATAGAATAAGAATAGAATAAGAATAGAATAAGAATAGAATAAGAATAGAATAAGAATATAATACGAATAGAATTAGAATAGAATAAGAATAGAATTAGAATAGAATTAGCATAGAACTAGAATAGAATAAGAATAGAATAAGAAAAAAATTAGAATAGAATTAGAATAGAATAAGACTAGAATAAGACAAAAATAGGAATAGAATAAGAATAGAATTAGAATAGAATAAGACTAGAATAAGACTAGAATTAGAATAGAATAAGAATAGAATAAGAATAGAATTAGAATAGAATTAGACTAGAATAAGAATAGAATAAGAATAGAATAAGAATACAATTAGAATAAAATAAGAATAGAATAAGAATAGAATAAGAATAGAATATGAATAGAATTAGACTAAAATCAGACTAGAATAAGAATAGAATTAGAATAGAATTAGAATAGTATTAGAATAGAATTAAAATAGAATAAGAATAGAATAAGAATAGAATAATACTAGAATTAGACTAGAATAAGAATAAAATAAGAATAGAATAAGAATAGAATTAGAATAGTATAAGAATAGACTAAGAATAGAATTAGAATAGAATTAGACTAGAAAAAGATTAGAATTAGAATTGAATAAGAAAAGAATAAGAATAGAATTGGAAAAGAATTAGAATAAAATAAGAATAGAATTAGAATAGAATAAGAACAAAATGTGAGCTGTTTAGTGGAATACCTGTAATGAAAAATGAGAAGAAAAAATAGTATTTTCCATTTAATTTCAACTACTTTTGTTTATCTTGACAGATACGCGTTTTTCGTCTACAATGTAGACATAGAATGTACACTAATGGATTTTAATAGAATGGAATGAAATAGAAGATATTAAAATTGAGTAAAAATTAAGAAACTGGCTTATGAAATGATGTCGATATGATGGACTAAAATGAAAAAAAAATCAAATATTGAGAACAGGTTTGGTTGGAAACAGAATGGAACAGAAATTGGAATAAAGTCAGTATACAACCAGTGTTAATTGATATTATAATGGATATAGAATTCAATTTATTGAAAAAGACTGGTTATTAGGCATTATTTTTTTTTAGAATGGAATTAAAATGGAATTAGAATGGAAATGAATAGAATGTAAAAAATGATCTATAAAACCATGGAAAGGAAAAAGGAAATTAAAGAATAGAACATTATTAAATCGAATAAAAAAGAATATAAACGAATGGGAAGGGACACATAACAGCATGAAAACATAAATGGACAATAATGGGAATAGAAATTGATAATTGAAAATGAATAACAAAAGAATAAACCTAGAATAGGATTAATATTCTAAGAAAAGAACTCGAATAGAAATGCAACAGCATGAGAACAAAATTAGAATATAATAATAAAAGAAACAAGTTAAAATATATTATGAATATATCAAAATAGAAGATGAAAATTATATGAATAGAATAAGAGTTTCATCGAAATTGAATACTACTTGGATGAAAATAGAAGTAAAGTAGTGTTTGACTAGAATTAAAATAGAATTAGACAAGAATAAGAATATGATTAAAACAGAATAAGAATAAAAATAGAATTGTAATAAAATTAGAAAACATTGAGAATAGATTTAAAAAAATGAGTTGAAATGAGAATAGAAAAAGAGTAGAATTAAAATAGAATAAGAATAGAATGAGAATAGAAAAAGAATAAAATAAGATAGAATTAGAATATAATTAAAATGGATCTAGAATAGAATAAGAAAGAATAAAAATAGAATGAGAATAGAATAAGAATAGAATAAGAATAGAATAAGAATAGAATGAGAATAGAATAAGAATAGAATAAGAATAGAATTAGAATAGAATAAGAATAGAATTAGAATAGAATTAGCATAGAACTAGAATAGAATAAGAATAGAATAAGAAAAGAATTAGAATAGAATTAGAATAGAATAAGACTAGAATTAGACAAAAATAAGAATAGAATATGAATAGAATTCGAATAGAATAAGACTAGAATAAGACTAGAATTAGACTAGAATTAGAATAGAATAAGAATAGAATTAGAATAGAATTAGACTAGAATAAGAATAGAATGAGAATAGAATAAGAATAGAATTAGAATAGAATAAGAATACAATTAGAATAGAATAAAAATAGAATTAGAATAGAATTAAAATAGAATTAGAATAGAATTAAAATAGAATAAGAATAGAATTAGAATAGAATAAGAATAGAATTAGAATAGAATTAGAATAGAATAAGAATAGAATAAGAATAGAATTAGAATAGAATTAGAATAGTATTAGAATAGAATTAAAATAGAATATGAATAGAATAAGAATAGAATTAGACTAGAATTAGACTAGAATAAGTATAGAATAAGAATAGAATAAGAATAGAATTAGAATAGTATAAGAATACAATAAGAATAGAATTAGAATAGAATAAGACTAGAAAAAGATTAGAATTAGAATAGAATAAGAAAAGAATAAGAATAGAATTGGAATAGAATTAGAATAAAATAAGAATAGAATTAGAATAGAATAAGAACAAAATAAGAACAAAATAAAAAAAGTATTTTAATAGAGATAGAATAGAATTAAAAAAAAAATCAAAATAGAATAAGAATATAATAACAAGAGCAGTAGAATACAAATAACATTGGTTAAGAATGACATTACAATGAGATCAGAATCGAACAGAATGGAATAAATTTAAATTGAGCCGTTGTGAATCATTAATAGAATGGGAACATAATTTGAGAAGATGGAAATAGATTGGAAACAGTATGAAGTTGATTGAAAAAGAATAGGTTATAATTTAAATTGAATTGAATGAAATGGAACGTAATAGAATGTAAAATAATGGGTTACACTCGATTGGTTTGGAAAACTGCTGTTGATTCTTTAAACTTAACTTTGAAGCTTATTACATTACAAAAAAATATAATTAGGGTAGGAAACGGCTTTATCAGGGGTAACTATTTTAATCAGTTGTTAGGAAATAGGTCTAAAACCTCTACATTTTCCTACAACTATTTCAATTTATATGATACGAACATTAACTCTATCCACCGGACTAATAATTCGATGTATAAATCAGCATTGATAACGAATTTATTACAGCCATTTTGAAGATTCATAAAACATCATCTAGAAAACCATCAGTTTCCAACCTGCTAAAGAAATCCGCTCAAATTTTGCCCTTGTGTATTTTGCATTTGTTCGCGTGCACCGGAGGGAATATCTTCATCCGCTCCTTCTCACATCTAGGCTTGTTGCCAGAATGTGGTGTTGAACATTGAGTTAAATTGATTAAATGTTCAGTTAAATGATCTGAAATCCCTACTTATTTCATGTTTCTTCCAGTCATTTCAGGTTGATCTATGCTTATGATTATATTGTCCATCATCTGTCACTATCATATTAAATATAGAAAATTGATGTTTCGGAGCTGTCCAATAGTACTCAGCGATAAATAATGCTTCGCTGTTGAACGAAAGTTATGGCATCACTGTTGCTTTTGAGAGAGCCCATGTTTCCTCTCTTCTTTGTTAAGCATGAATATAGCGCCTTCCGTCTCTTGTCTGTTTTTTAAACAAAGCATCCCGTTTTTCGTCACAGTCACTTTGGCTAACATTTACGTGAGAGTGAATGAAACAAGAAATATACATTGCCAATCTAAAGATCAATGACAAACTAACCTGCTAGTAGACAAGTTTGTGATCAAAGCAATCGACATGTTTTGGTTGATTGTTTTCGAGAGCGAATGGGTAAAACGAAGGAGCGGGTTGAAGAAATTGACGTTTGCAGTAAATCGTGAACTGGCATGCACGGAATCACACTCATACAATATTGTTAGTTAATGTTCAGATTGTGGAGCTGAAGAAAACATTTCCATGATCGGAAATCAATCCGCATGCTTTTAATAAGTCCTGCTATTGAGAACTTTATTCCATGGCTATGGAATTTTATGAGTCTAGTACTCGTTTTTGAAGGTATGTTTTCAGTAGATCAGAAGTAAGCAGAGGGATGAACGTCTAAATAATTACAGTTCTAATTATAAATTACAAACAGCTTCATCAAATATCCCCTGTACTGAATAAACTGCTTAAAATCCGTTCCGTAACCTATATAAACTAATTCAAATTTGTTAGTCATATGAAAGGCGGAGTGGTTTGATATGCTCAGAAAGATCAAGAGTTCTTCTGATCAGAAAACGAATCCATCCATTACCAGCATGATTTTGATTTGTAAGTTATCTGTCACCACTGACATGTATGCATAGTCAGATGTACACACAATCGTAGGAGTGATATTTTTCCCTTGATGAACGCAAAATTCCAATGTAAAGCTACCGTAATAAAAACTTGGTCAAGGCGTTCATTTCCATTTCAAATGCTAACTTTGCAATAATGCGTGTAAAAGATATCGTAGAGTTCCATTCCAGTTCCATTCCATTACCATTTTGAGGATGGAATATGGAATAAAATGGAAAAGAAAACAGTAAAGATTGAATCCTAGAGAGTTTGAGCTGTTTAGTGGAATACCTGTAATGAGAATTGAGAAGAAAAAAGTATTTTCCATTTAATTTGAACTACTTTTGTTTATCTTGACAGATACGCGTGTTTCGTTTACAATGTAGACATAGAATGTACACTAATGGATTTTAATAGAATGGAATGAAATAGAAGAAATGCTTATAAAATGATGTCGATATGATGGACAACAAAATCAAATATTGAGAACAGGTTTGGTTGGAAACAGAATGGAACAGAAATTGAAATTAAGTCAGAATACAACCAGTGTTAATTGATAATATTATGGATATAGAATTAAATTTATTGAAAGAGACTGGTTATTAGATATATCTTTTTTTAGAATGGAATTAAAATGGAATTAGAATGGAATTAAATAGAATGTGAAAAAATGATCTATAAAACCATGGAAAGGAAAAGGGAAATAAAAGAATAGAAAAAAAAACAACGAGAATAGAACATTATTAAAACGAATAAAATAGAATATAAACGAATGGGAAGGGACAGACAACAGCATGAAAACATAAATGGACAATAATGGGAATAGAATGAAAACAAATGGAGAATGAAAAAAATAATAATTAGAATAGAATGAAAATAGAATAAGAAAAGAACTAGAATTAGAGTTAGAACTAGAATAAGAATAAGAAAAGAATTATAATTAAGGAGGTGTAGAATTAGAAAAGAATTAGAATAGAAATGAAATAGAATAAGAAAAGAAATAGAATTAAAATAGAACAAGAAATGAATTAGAATAAAATAAGAATAAGAGTAGAATTGAATTAGAATAGAAAAAGAAAAGAATAACAACATAATGAAAAACAATTAAAGTTGAATAAGCATAGAACTTTAATAGCATAAGAATAGAATGAAAATAGAATGAGAAAAGAACATCGAATCAGAATAGAATGAGAAGGGAATAAGAATAGAGTTAGAAGAAAATTGGAATAAAATTAAAACAGAATTAAAATAGAATAAGAATAAAATTAGAATAGAATGAGAATATAACTAGAAAAGAATAAGAATAAAATTAGAATAGAATGAGAATATAACTAGAAAAGAATAAGAATAAAATAAGAAAAAAAAATATATGGAAGAAGAATAGAATAAGAAAAACATAAGAATAGAATAAGAATAGGATAAGAATAGTATACGTAATTTTTTTTGTTGGGGCGTAGAACCACTAAATTGAACTTTTGTGGTATAGTATAAGAATAGAATAAAAATAGAATAAGAATAGAATAAGAATAGTAATAAAATAGAATAAGAATAGAATAAGAATAGAATTAGAATAGAATAATAATACAATAAGAATAGAATAAGAATAGAATTATAATAGAATTAGAACACAATTAAAATAGAATGAGAATAGAATAAGAAAAGAATAAGAATAGAATTAAAATAGAATTAGAATAGAATAAGAAAAGAATTAAAATAGAATTAGAATAAAATTAGAATAGATTTAAAATATAATTAGAATAGAATAAGAATAGAAATTCGAGTAGAATTCCAGTTGAATTCGAGTAGAATTCGAGTAGAACTCAGAAAGAATTCAAATTGCATGAGAAAAGAATTCGAATTGAATTCGAATTTAATTCGAATAGAATTCTAGAATTCTAATTTAATTCGATAAGAATTCGAATTTAATTCGAATAGAATTCGAATTTAATTCGAATAGAATTCGAATAGAATTCGAATTTAATTCGAATATAATTCAAATAGAATTCGAATTTAATTCGAATACAATTCAAATAGCATTCGAATTTAATTCGAATATAATTCCAATAGAACTCGAAATTTCTTTAAATAGAATGAGAATGAAATAAGAATTGAATATAAATAGAAAAAGAAAAGAATAAGAATAGAATAAGACTAGAATAAGAAACGAATAAAAATAGAATAAGAATAGAAAAAGAAAAGAATACGACAAAAAAAAAAGGTTGGAATACGTAAATAATAAGAATTTAATTAAAATAGAATAAGAATAGAATAAAAAAAATAATGGGAATAGAATAAAAATAGCATATTCATTGTATGAGAATAGAATAAAAGAAGCAAATTCATTGTATAAAAATAAAATAGGAATAACGTATTCATTGAATAAGAAGAGCATAAGAATAGAACTAGAAGAACAGAATAAGCATGAAGAGAGAATGAGAAAAAAATAAAAATATAATAAGAATCGAATAAAATGAGAATAAAAAGAAAATAAGAAAAGAATAAGAAGAGAATACAAATAATATAAGAAAAGAATAAGAATAGAATAAGAAATGAATAAGAATAGAATAAAAATAATATAAGAATGGAATAGGAACCGAACAAAAATTGAATGAGAATAGAACAGAACAAGAAAATAATAAGAAATGAATAAGAATAGAATTTTAATAGATAAAAAAAGAATATGGATCGAATTTAAATTTAATAAGAAGAAAATGAGAATAGAATTCGAATAGAATATATAAAGAATGTGAACAGAAATAGTATAATCACAATAGAAACCAGGTAGATTTAGAAAAAAAATATGAATAGAGTTAAAACAATTTGAAAAAGAATAAAAAAAAGAATTACAATATAATTCAAATATAATAAAAATTATTTAAAAAGAACAAGAACAGTCTTTGACTAGAATATGAATGCAATCAGACTAAAATTAGAATAAAATTAAAATGGAAAAAGAAATAAATAGAAACAGAACTAGAATAGGATGAAAATACATTTCGAATATAATAAGAAAAGAAATGAATTATTATAACAATAGAAAAAGAAAAGAATAAGAATAAAATAGTGTTAGCATTATAATAGAATTTGATATGAAGAAAAACAGATTAAAAATAAAATAAAAAAAGAATGAGAATCGAATAAAAACAGCAATAGAAGAGAATAAAAATTAAGTTCGTTAAGAATGAGATTATGATGAGATCAGAATCGAACATGATAGGAATAAAATTGTAATTGAATCGTCATGAATCGGGAATATAATTTTAGAAGAAGGGAGAAAGAGAATTAGAATGAAATTGATTGAAAAAATGAATCGAATGGAATGAAATAAAATGCAAGAGAATGTAAAAGAATGGATTATAATAGATTCGAATGGAGTAAATAAGATCAAAATTAAACAAAAAAGGAAAATTGTTGAACAGAATGGAATATTATTTGGTATGATGCAATCAAATATAATAGAATGGGGTGGAATCAAGAGCAGATGTGAACATAACTGGAATATTATGGGAATAGAACAGGAATAGAGGTGAATCGATTGAAAAAAGATTAAGAACAGATTGTAAATAGAATGGAAATAGAATGAATTGAATGCAAAAGAATAGGAAAAAAATTATAAAAGATTTTGAGAAGAATTTGAAAAGAATGAGATCAGAATGGAACCGAATGGGAATAAAATTGGAAAAGAACCCGCATTGATTGGTAATAGTACACAAAATAAATGGAAACAACATGGAAATAAAATGAACTGGATTGTTGAAAAACGCACTTTGGCTAATGACTAATGGCAAATGACTAATAATGGGATGGAGTGAAATAAAATTTAATATTATATAACATAATGTTATAACACGCACGAATGATGAATATAGAACGGAATGACAATCAGGATGGCTATCGATTAGGAACAGAATGGGAATAAAATTGGAATATAATTTGAATATATTGAGAACAGGAATAATTCGGAAAAGAACCGGAATGGATTGGATATTCCCATAGTATGCTTATTGTAGTCCCAATCTGGGGGGGGGGAGTGACATTTTGGCAAGTCGCTTTGAACAGTGTGCCGGCCACGATGTCTTATACGCAAGACAATTATGTTTCATAACCACTTCAATTTTCAATCCATACCACATGTGTGGCACACTGGAGAACTCATCTGACAATTGAACTTATAAAAATAGGAAACCAGCAACCTTGCCAATATACGTTGTCTGGTTGCCAGGTTCAGCAAAAAATTACACATCGGCACATTATGGGAACTCTCCGAACATTACAACGCTTGTAGACACACTCGTAGAAAATAGCACAGGAGAAAAGTGTGCTGATCCAAACGATCCAAACAAAACATGCGATTATGTTGGGGAGACAGAGAGCATTGATTCACATAATCTCTCAACTGACTCCACTTTTTATGAAACTGGCTCATAATTCCCATGCGAGTGAGTGAAGTGGACTCCTACATTGCGTTCAGTTTGTGCTGTTGTACTATTGTAAGGAGTGTATCGAAAAGTAGTTATAAACTTCCAAATAATAAAATAGGCATGAAAACATGGTTAAAATTAACATACTATTTCAGTTTATTATAGCTTAACATGTTTACAAAAGATCCAAACGGAAAAACTAGTCATCATGTTCATTTCTGTAGAATGCCCGTACCTTTGATTTGACACCTGCCATCAAATTCTGCACAGTGACCTTTGTGCACTTCCTGATGCCGCTGCCCAATTTTTCTTAAAATCGGTCATGTTTTGGGACACTGTACCATCCTTCTTAAATATACGCTTGACTATTGCCCAATAGCGTTCGATCGGTCGCAACTGGGGACAGTTTGGTGGGTTGATGTCTTTTTCTACGAACTTGATGTTATTCTCCGTCAGCCACTGTAGAGTGGATTTGGCGTAATGTGCCGATGCCAAATCTGGCCAGAAGAGAGGAGGGGACTGGTGCTTTCTATACAATGGTAGCAACCTGTTCTTCAAACATTCCTTTTGATAAATCTCAGCATTTATAGTTCCTTTTGTATAGAAATTGAAGAACGCAAGCCACATGTGCAAATAGCTTGCCAAATGAGCACCTTCTGACCGAATTTCTCCATCGCAACAGTCGTATCTGCGGTTGGCACACGTTCCCCAACAGATTTAGTATAAAACTGCGGCCCCGGTAGCGTTCTTGAATCTTCTTTAACGTATGTTTCGTCATCCATCAAAATGCACTGGTCGACATTGTCCAAAATGCAGCTGTACAGCTTTCGAGCCCTGGTTTTGGCACGAGACTTTTGTTCCGGAGTTTGTTTGGGCACTTTCTGCTTTTTGTACGTCTTCAAGTCATTCCTGCGCTTGATTCGTTGAATCATTCCGATGCTGGTCCTGAACTTCTTGGCTAGATCGCGAGTAGAGGCAGATTTGTTCCGTTGAATATAATCCACAACTTTTTGGTCCAAATCGGGGTTGCTGGAGCCGGGTTTCCGGCCACTTCTGGTAAATCCTTGAGGGAGCACTCCTTACCAAACTTTTCGATGATGCGTTTTACACTTGCCGGGTGAACATTTACTCTTTTCGCAATCTGGTTGTAAGTAACACCTTTTCGGTGCACCAAGTGTGCAGAATTTTCTTTTAGTCTCAAATTCAATTCGCGACATTTTGAATACAACTTTATCAACGGAAATGAATGAACCGAATAATCATTTTTTGACATGTAAACAAAGCAAATGGCGCTTACACGCTAAAATATATACAGTAGTTTATGCGTAATAACGCATCGAATGTTTATAACTACTTTTCGATACACTCCTTACTGTTTACGAGTCAGTTTCCTGAAAATGAAGTTTCTCAATCTATGTCTGAGTGGTCGCAGTAACTACTCTATCAATTTCGGCATACTGAGATAAAAACAATAGAGTAAAAGAGAACACGAAGCTCAAAACTCTGAACACGTCTTGCTCTGGAACAATGCAGAGAAAGAAATCTGAATTTTCATTGCGATGTAAAATTTAGAGAATGTAAAATTGTAATTCATACCACATGAAGCAGCAACTTGCATGAAATAGTTCTTACAAAGTTGATTTTTTGCATACAATATTATCAGTAATGTATGGAATGCCCATAAAATTTTACACGGTGTATAATGCAAATGTTACTACTTTTTCAAACTCTGTGAGTTATTCTTGTTTGAAACTGTGCGCGTATTTTTCTCAAGATTCTGAGCAAATTTTGCATTTGTTGGCAGTCGGTGCCGTCCAGCGTCAAGTCAAGTAGGTCTCGTCATGCTTTAAAAGCGCGAAGTCGTGCTTCACCAGAGAGATGTTTTTCACCAGCACCTTCAGTAGCTTCTTCTACTTCATGTTCTTCTTCATGTTAAATTGTATTTCCTTCTTCACGTAGCAGCGACTTGCATGAAATAGTTGTAATAAAGACGAGCTTCTGTATACAACATTATTCGCAATGAATCACATGTCCCTGAACAGTACACGCTCTATAAGGTTAATCCGTCAGTTCTGTGACGCTCCATTTATGTGCATGATATTGAACAGAAATTCGTATGACTTTTAGGGGCTGTGTAGGTAATTTCGTGCTGCTCCGACAAGGCCGGCCTCGACTGACGCTTCCGCATAACAATGTCCATCTTCACAGATAAAAAGAAATATTCAATTTTCTGCGTAATCCAATGCACATAAAGAGAATGCTAGATTTGACAGAAATTAATGGAATATTTTATGAAAATTTAAACCAGATAACGCCTGAATCTAGTCTGTTGTATGAAAGATTGCAAACATTGTTGCATGGCGCATGAAAGAATGCAAACAATTTCGTTTTTACACCTCCTTTGGCTTGGAATTAAACGAGGGGAAATTTTACGCGCCTGTTAAAATACATTATTTTTCTGTGCACACAGTTTGAAAGGAACTTTCAATATTCTGTATTATCTAATGCACATATTGAGATTGTTAGATTTGGTTTAAATTCATAGGATATTTCTTGTGAATTTGAATCAAACATCGCTAAAACCAGGTCTGTTGGATGAAATTGACAAACTCTCTTTGATAACTTTCACTTTCATTCATATTCCATTCAGCTTTACATTTCTCAATCTACTATTTGTAGAGTATGCTAGCCAGTACTGTTGTGTTTCTATCTGTACTAAAAAATCCCGTAAAAGTTCTATAATAGCGCTGTAATAAATGAAAGAGAGCGAGAGAGAAGAGAATCTCTTATAGTTAGATTCGCCCTATTGATAAAAAAAAATCCTAGAATTGTTTCAACGATTCAACGAGCTGCAACTTTACGCGTCTGTTAAAATTCAGAACGGAGAAGATGTTGTTAATTCTAGATCCAGCGGACCCAAAGTGCCTCACGATGTCCGACTTATTTGTTCCAGGGTGTAGGTCTCAGTACGAACAAACCGTTGAGCATAGTTGCATGACTATTTAAACCATAGCTGCTCCAGTTCAACGTTGTCAATTTAATTTTGTACACAACAGGGTTGCTACGATTGGCGATGACTAGGTAGATTTACTAATACATACGTTATGACAGCAAGTAACCTGGGATTGAAATTCGAATCGTTTACTCATTGGGCAGAAATGGTAACCATCCAGCTGCCAAGCTTTGTCATGTCTTTCTGTAATTTTTATGATCTGGCAAAAGACAAGAGTAAGAAAAACCGGAAAAAAAGTTCTTATTCAATTTTTCGCTAAGTGTAATAAAATTAAACAAATTTTATCATTTACGTTGCTATTTTATTCAACCGATCTAACTTCGTAACATAGCTCAACAGAGAACGCGCCAACAAAGACTTATTTTATTGCCTGCGGTCAACCACGGCCGCCTTCAATTACAGCCGCCGAAATATGACAGCCCGGACCGTATTTTCTTTCCTTCGTCCAGAGGCGAAATGGGCAACAAAAGCACTCCCAGTAGGCGCAGAAACGGTCCATAAAAATGTTGACTATTAAAGTCCAAAAAAGAAAACAAAAGACTCCACTGACGACCCATAATATCCAGCAACGAGTTGGCGAACATAAATAACGCAAAGAGACGCTGCATCCTTTCCCACCGCCATTAGAACAGGTCTTTGATAAACCGGCGAAAAGACCACCTCCTTCTTCGCAGCCCGCTTGGATGGCTGCCATAGGAACTATCGCTTTTTATTCAATTTCCTATCGTTGTTTTCGTCTTTCTTTTCATTTCCTTGCACCGTCAGCGGCAGCCATCGCGAAGCTCCTTTTTACAGACCAGTGTTCCGCGACGGACGCCTACCCGGTTTCCATCGTCGTGACGCGTCGTTTGTTTGATAACAGGATTTTATTTTTAAACAAATTGAATCAAAGTGGATTGTATGAACTCTATCGACGCCATTATCGCTGACGGTCGGTCGTCTTCAAGGTTTAATAGTCCGCACAGGATGAACATTTTCCGGCAAAAACACCTGCTAACTATGCCGGTGCCATCGGGAATCGGTCGCGTGTCCGTTGACCCGTTAACTGAATTGTCCGTCGATCGGAATAACATATTATTTGCCCGCTGAGTGGCCGAGAGCAACACTTTGCCAACCGTGCATACATTCGCTTTTTGCCGAAAATGGAAACTCACAGGTGCCGAGCACAACATTGATAATCGAATCAATTTCGTAGATTTTGATGCACGTCGCCACGAGCATTGCATATTTCCTATTTTGATACAAAATTCTAGCCCTGGTGCTGGGGCATTGCATCGGAATGATGTCATTTTTATGGATGCTTCGCGGGATGTTCCGCCCGGCTGCTCTACCGAAAATAATGACAAATTCCGTGAAACTGAAATCATCCAGGTGTTTCACTCGCACATATGTACATGTATGCTGCGATGCTTGCAATATTTGAACCTCCGGATGCAAGCCGGATAATTGTCTACGTAAGCAAATAATTCATACTGCGTTTGAATTGAAATCCAAAAATCGATTCAATTTTATTTAGACGGCTTCCCAGTCATTTTCGACTGACCATATTTCTCCGGTTGATGAATGAAGCTTAGAAATAATTCGAATCACTCGCTTCCTGTTATTTATCGCTTAAAATCTGTGTTTGCAAATGACGTTCAATTAGAGCGGAACGGCGAGTAAACAACTCCTTTGGAGTATTAAATATACATGCTATGAATGTACATCAAAATTGGTCCAAAACATCTGATTATGCCATTTCCACTATGACGAGGCTGGAAATTAACGGTTGCCTGCCCGCTGATATTTCCAGATCAGCTGTTATTGCATAGAGCACCAACCAATAATGTTTTGGATTGGCATATATCCTCAATGTGTAAAAACTGATGATCCGGCGGCACAAGCCTCGCCAAAATGAAGGCCAAATAAGGAAACAGTAGGAAGTATGTTAACCTGCACTTCTACGAGAAATCACTGGGATGTTTACTGAATGGGTTTGGTTGTCAGCATAGTTTCAGGACATGCAACATTTTCGTAACGTCTAGTGAAATATTTCAATACAAGTAACGAAGGACTGTATCGAAAATAAGTTATCCACAAATCTTTCTTTCAAATCATATAAAAAAATGATATTTTGTTCGAACAAATGGATGATTCTTTATTGTACGAGATAGAACTTGAACATTGTGAAGACCGGATGATATTTTACACTAAAAAAATACGAAAACTAAAAGGAACACAATTTGGAAATATTACACAATTTGAGTCAACGTAAAGGTTTGCTGCAGTATATTTATGTTCTATTGAGGGTATTCCAAATATCCGTTATGAATACTAGTACGAGTCAATCGAAATAACATAATATCTCAAAACAACAATTTCTTCTACGTTAAATACACTCACCAACTTTAACTGCACCCGTGATTTCCGCAAATGTGGATATCTGCCAGATGGAAAATTAAACCTTGCAATATGGATGAGTAAGCAATAAACGAAATAATCAAATGTTGTTAACCGTTTTATTCCATCAAATGAAAAAAAAAAAAAACGAAATTCAAGAAATATTAATCTCACGTGTACAAGTGTATGGATTAGTTCGGAATCAGGATCAGCAAATCGTTACTGATGGTCGACATCCAAGGAATCTGTCACTTCCTCAGCGAGTTTCTCCCCATCAAAAGTATCAACACTACCAGACACCAGTGTTGGAAAAATCATTTTCAAAAAACGTTCACTCTTTACTCAGTGCAATGATATATCATCGAGGAACTTCGCACTCAAAGTTCGCGAACGAACTACAATCCAAAGTTCATGCAAGCGCAGAGTGAGGAAACGTTTCAGTTCTCATCGCAAAAGATCTGTGGTTTCTCCATCTCACAACGTTTCACTCGTATTCGAGATCCGATCCAATCAAATATCTCCTCGGCTTTGTTCTTTTTCTCTAGCGAGTATGTGTAGGCAATGTTCATGTGAGTTGTGATGTTTCATCTTTAAGTATTGTGCCGCCGCAAAAGTCGAGTGGCAGTAAACTTCTGCTGGAATGGCATGACGCATTGAGGACAAATTCAACTCAACCTCCCCTGTCACACAGTGCGGGATGTCATTTACGGGAGATATCTTTCTGTCTAGATTTCATTTCCATCAAATGCTCAGTGTGCTTTTCAAGAACGAATGTGGTGTAAGGATATAGAGTAAAAAAAAAGATCTGATTTTATTCGTATCCTCGCGTCGGTGACTCGAGTAGAAAAAGTTCACTCAAGAAACGTTGGCGTGTGAAACTAGCAACGGGAGGTTCCCAAGTGAAAAGGTAGCACACGATGAACTGAAATTTTTGTGAGAATTCCATCACTATCAGACACATTGTGCAAGGTATACATCATGACGAGTGTAATTCAACACTTTTTGAGAGCTTGAAGGTACCGTCTGGAACAAATGTATCAGATATTGCCGAGGTCCTCACATTTTCAGCTTCTCTCGTTCAAACGCGTCGTTGGTCAGTTAATAGGAAGCCCATACCGACCAGTTGATTTTTTTTTTTTACTAGTTCATTTATTTGGGAGGCTCAATTGCGTTAGCTTTACGGAGCCGATATTTCATTGTTTTTGTATAATTTGATGACTTAATACTAGTATTAGTAGGACTTGAGCCGTTTATTCGCGGTTTACCCGAGGTTAAAATAGGTGACATTTTTGGAGGATGGGTTGGACAGAGGAACATGGAAATAGGGTTCTGCAGTCTCTTCAGATAATTGTCGCCAGCACAATAACTTGGTGCGGAATGGTCAGGGCTCCATTTTTGTGTTCGGCCGGTTGTGGTTACCATTGGGCGACGATGAGACTCCTCAAGATGTCGGAACAAAACAAACACAAACTAATGAATAAAGAAAAACAAAAACACAAGCAGATTAAACTCTTATACTAGACATTTGAAGAAACACATAAATCGATTGCATATAGCACAGATCGCGCGATCCTAACACATCTCTTATAGGAACATAAGGTTGTCTTCCTTGGGCCTCTAGGGTATTCAAAAGTCGTGTTCTGGCGGCGTAATTATCCGTGCATTGCCAGACTGCGTGATCGATGTCATCATAACCGTTTCCACACCGGCAAAGATTGCTGTCCACGAGATTAATTCGGAAGAGATGTGCATCTAACTGGTAGTGGTTGGACATAAGTCTACTCATCACACGAATGAAATCACGGCTAACGTGCAGGTCCTTAAACCACGCCCTCGATGAAACAATAGGAATGATGGAATGTAACAGCCGTCCTAGATTTCCGGTGTCCCAATCGGTTTGCCAACTCGAAAGAGTACTCTGACGTACTAAATGGTAAAATTCATCGTGTGAAATTTGTCTATCATACAAATCGCCTTCCTGGGCGCCCACCTTTGCGAGCGAGTCCGCTTTCTCATTGCCTGGGATTGAGCAATGTGAAGGGACCCATACAAAGGTGATCAAATATGATCTTTCGACCAGCGCACTCATCTGTTCCCTTAGTTTTGAAAGGAAATAAGATGAGTGTTTACTAGGTTTCATCGACCGAAGAGCCTCAATCGAACTGAGGCTGTCCGAGAAGATGAAATAATGGTCTGCGGGCATGTTGGAAATCATCCCTAAAGCGAAGTTGATTGCTGCCAGCTCAGCAACATAAACAGAACAAGGTTCCTGAAGTTTGTGGAAGGCGCTAGAGTTTTCATTGAAGACACCGAAGCCAGTGGATCCATTGAGGCGAGACCCATCAGTGAAAAACCTTTTTTCGGAATTGACGTGTTGGTACTTTTCAGTAAAAATACGCGGAATAATAATAGAACGAAGTTGATCCGGAATCCCATGAGATGCTTGTTTCATGGAAAGATCATAATGAATTGAGGAACTGCTATAGGTGAAGTGAGCGCGGGTTGGAGTATAGCAGGAAGACACATATCCGACGATATGTAGTGGTGGTAAATTCTCATAAATCGAGATTGTGTGTTCAGCCCTAACATTTCTTCAAAATTGTCTATTACAAATGCGTTTTTCACTCCACATTTGATTAATATTCTGAGCGAAAGCTCCCAGAACCGATTCTGGAGGGTTTTACGCCTGCCAGAACTTCAAGACTCATGTTATGCGTTGAGTGCATACAGCCAAGAGCAATACGCAGACAACGATATTGAATTCGTTCCAATTTTATAAGGTGACTTTTCCTTGCCGAGAGAAAGCAGAAAGAGCCATACTCTAGAAGAGAGAGAATAGTTGTTTTATAAAGAGTTATGAGGTCTCCCGGATGAGCACCCCACCATGTGCCACAAATTGTACGGAAAAAGTTGATCCTTTTCTGGCATTTTTGCTTCAAATACGTAATGTGGGCATTCCAAGCGCAGTTTGAATCAAACCAGACCCCAAGGTATTTGAAAGACAACGATTGAGTAATGTTTCTGCCCAAAAGATTAAGCTGCAGTTGGCCTGGATACCGCTTTCGAGTAAACACTACCAGTTCAGTTTTCTGCGGTGAGAAATCAATCCCCAGACTCCTAGCCCAAGAAGATAGGTTATCTAGGGAATTTTGCAATGGTCCTTGCAAGTTGACGGCATGTGAGCCTCTTAAAGAAACCACACTATCGTCAGCAAGTTGTCTTAGCGTGCATTGTTCTGCCAAACAATTGTCAATATCTTTGACGTAAAAGTTATAAAGAAGGGGCTGAGGCATGAGCCTTGGGGTAGGCCCATGTAACTAATTCTGGAAGTGGTCAGTTCTCCAAGTGGAGAAGATCATTTTCTTTTCTGACAACAAATTGTACAAAAATTATTTAAAATTCCAGGAAGTCCACATCTCTGCAGATTTTCTGACAGGATTTCAATGGAAACTGAATCAAAAGCCCCCTTAATGTCCAAAAATACTGAAGCCAATTGTTCCTTATGCGCAAAGGCCAGTTGAATATCTGAGGAAAGCAGCGCAAGACAATCATTTGTTCCTTTGCTCTTGCGGAACCCGAACTGTGTATTTGATAGCAAGTTATTCGATTCGACCCAGTGATCGAGCCTTCGAAGGATCATTTTCTCCAACAATTTCCTAATGCACGAAAGCATAGCAATCGGACGGTATGAATTATGATCAGACGCTGGTTTGCCAGGCTTTTGAATAGCTATTACTTTGACCTGTCTCCACTCAGGCGGTACGATGTTGTTTCGAAGTAAGGAATTAAATAGGCCCAGCAAGCGTCTTTTTGCGATATCTGGGAGATTTTTCAGAAGATTGAATTTTATCATATCGCATCCGGGTGAGGAGTTATTTGTTGATAGAAGAGCCATAGAGAATTCCAGCATTGTGAATGGTCTGTCTAGAGAGCCGCCGTTTGGAGATGTTTCTCGGAAAATATGTTTTGCAGGAACAGAATCCGGACAGACCTTTTTCGCGAAATCGAATATCCATCGGTTGGAGTATTCATTACTCTCATTAGTAGATGAGCGGTTACGCATATTGCGAGCTACACCTCCACAAGGTGGTCATTGAGGTTTCTCGTGAGAGTCCCTCGACAAAATTTCGCCAATAACCGCGTTTTTTGCTTTGACAAGTTGTTTTAGCTGTGTTTCAAGCTTTGAATATTCCTCGAAGTGAGTGAAGTCATGTGTCTACGAAAAGCTTTGAAAGCGTCAGATTTTTGCAAATACAATTTTGTGCATTCGTCGTCTCAAGCCAGGTGTGGCTGGTCTCCCTGAAGAGTTGCACTTGGAACTATTCGTTTTTGTACTTCCAATGAACTTTTGTAGATCAGATCGGCAAGGAATCATGTATTCTTCTAGCGGTGGGAAGTATATCGAGCGGATTCAGTACCGATTATTTACCGCCGTTGCATATTTTTGCCAATCGATGTTCCTTGTGAGGTCGAACGGAACTCGAGATAGCTCTGAAGGTTGAGGGCCACACTTAATTGAAATATTGATTGGTGAGTGATCGCTACCATAGGGATCATTGAGGACTTTCCACAGACAGTCCAATGAAAGCGATCTGGAACAGAAAGATAGGTCGAGTCTGCTTTCTTGAGCAGGAGGTTTAGGTATGCGTGTCGCTTCACCAGTGTTCAAAATTGACAAGTATGTAAATCATGCACATGCAAAATATAGCCGCCCTATTTGTCATCATATGGGTTCCCCACCCAGTACCATGGGAATTCATGCACCCCAGAATCAATACAGGGGACAGTAGAATAGAAGCTAAATTCAGAGTTGACTGCGGCTAATAGAAGTTCGAGAGGGAACGTAAACTGAAGCTATGCAAAGGTCTTTATTCTTTGCAGTTACTTGACAAGCGACGATTTCAGACGCTCTGAAGAGCTGGTAGGGAAATTTTATAGAAAGGGTAGCACTTTTGATCCTAGAAGTACTCCTCCATAGAATCGTCTCTATCCAGGCGTATAATGTTGAAAATCGTGGAAGTTGAGTTCATTGTCCGAAGAAAGCCATGTTCTTCACAAAGAGCAAATACATCACAATCGGAGTTGCGAACTAGAAATTTGAACGAGTCTAGTTTAGGCACCAGACTACGGCAGTTCCATTGTAGTACAGTGATCATATCTCCGACCTGATTCGATGAATTATCCATCGAAAGATATGAACGATGCAAGGAGGGGCCATGAAACAGTCAATTGGCAAGCCGTATGATTCCAATGTCGGAAGCAAGGCAGAAACTAAGCTTCAAGAGGGTCTTGGATATTGAGCATCGTTTAAGATGAATGCCACAATGTCCGGAAAAAGCTATCAATCCTCGATCGGACTTGGATCTCTTTTTGGAAAATTTGAGGAGTAGCGTTTTTTACTATTGTTATTCTTTTTTGGTAATGGCGGAAAGTCTCTACTGCATCCAGGAGTAGGTGCAGTAGGAACCTTCGGTTTTTGAATTTCTTCCCATTAGCTTGATTATTTGCAATCTTTTCGAGGTGACTTTTGTTATCTTACGGCGCACTTTCGGAGAGGAACATTTCCTTTTTGAGGATCCGGGTGCGTGTACCCGTAAAATCACCTCCATCAGATAAGTCAGAGTCCGATTCATCAGCCGACAAAATCGAAAGTTGGTTTTCATCTTGGGCGGCTGTTGCAGACTTAAGCATTTCTGCATAAGACTGCCTGGAGCGTCAGTGATGGAACTGCACATTGTCGGTTACCTTTTTGTACCTTGGGCACTCCTGCAAAGGTGAGGATTCTCACCACAATGAATACATTCTGCACAGCTTGTGTGCAAGAATCCTCAGTGTGATTTCACCCCACTTGCCGCAACGAAATTTGTTGCTGCAATGACTGGCCGAATGTCCGATCTGCTTGCAGTTAGTACAATTATATACCCTCGGTATATAAAAGGCGCACCGGGAAAAAGCTCATCTAATTTGACAAAGTTTGGAGAACAGAACCGGCGAAGGTCACCCAGAAACGAGTCTAGAAGTTGATAGACCTTTTTTCGTCTTATGTGATGCTGAATGTAGTTGCTTTACATCCAGTATAGTTACAAGCTCTGGCGACTTTAGAGTTTCTAAAACAACCAGAAGCTCGTTTCAAGTCATCAACCGTCAGACTCTGCATCGGAGACAACGCCATCGATCTCCACATCTCTGTGAAGGGACATCACACAATATGTCAGTATTAAAAATCTCGTGGTCAGCAATCTATGGCCAATACCGAAATTCGGCGCTTCTACACGCAGTCTATTAATTCTATCTTTGTGAATCAAGACACCAGGATATTTTCGCAGCAATTCTCTCTTGAAATGTCGAGAGTTTTCAATGGTTTGTCTTTGGGCCGAAAAAACCAGCTTCAAGGTCCCTATGAAATGGGTGGTAATGCTTTATGCGAGTAACCTTAGCCTCAGGAAGGCCATAATTATGCCACAAAACACAACACAATCACAAAAAAAAACCCTTCACCAATCAGATTAATTTAATGCTCATAATAATAATAATAAAAAAATGCAAATATCATGAAAAAACAAAAAGAAAAAAAAATTCACTAGTGGTGACAATCAGGCTACCACCCTAATTGACTTTAATTTTTTCTCCCCCTCGGGGAAGACAGACGCACCGCTGCTGCGAGGCAAAA
>JASCZW010014101.1:0-23762 GCA_034211315.2 Aedes japonicus | reverse complement strand
GATATGCGGATATTCAATCCAACGGTTTGGCAACGGTGTTCGTCACTGACGAAAAAATTCTTAAGAAGTTCATTCAAAAACCTTATGAAATTTAGCCACAAGGAATCGGTTTGAGTTTCATACTTTTACCTTATGAATGCGAATGCGATGATTTTTGTCTTAATTACCAGCTATGTTTTAGATATGATAACTACATGAGTTTCATAACACAGCCTTATGAAACACATTATTGTTGATTATGATAACTGAACGTGTCCGTTATGCATTTAAAATAGATTTTTCAATACAATTTTAACTTCCATGTATGTTATTTTTAGGATAATGGGTTTATTTTTTGGAATAACTAAATTATTGAGACATCTTTAATGGTAAATAAAGGCACCTTTTACAATCCTTGAAATATTGAAATTCTCCGTGTACGGGTGTTCATAATGATGTTGCTACCCATAGCATTTAACACATCAATCGACTCCACTTTGCGGATCTCCCACGGATGAGCTACGAAACTGTACGGCTTGTTAGTCAGAGCACCAACCGGGTAAAGATCCATCACATTTCCGGACAACACTGACTGGAAGAACTTCTCCACATATGTTGCAGTCTGCATATCATTTCCTCATCCAGTAGTACCCAAATCATCGACTCCGGCAAATTCCGACCTTAATCGAATGCATCTCGTGCAGTGAATGCATTGGGTCATGATGGTCTTAACCAACGGCCCAATGACCTTATCTTTGACGCACGCTTTCCGCTGTGATTGATATCGGTGAACCGTGAACGATCCGACCCGAAAGCCATAGCCTGATCCTGCAGTTCGCATTCACCAGCCTGGTCGCAAATCGGACAATCCAATGGATGACTCATGAGCAAGGACTCCTTCACACTTTTGCGAGCATTACGAGTTTTTTTTCCGTTGGTCTTTATTCACCATTCCTTCATAGCCGGCATGGCGCAATCGGCTACCGGTTTGGGAGACTTCCATTTCCACCAAGCACATACGACAGTTACCGGCTACGGCCAATCGCCCGTGATAGCAGAACGAGAAATCTCAACGCCCACCAATGCAGCAGCCTACAAATAAAAAATAAAAACAATTATTACATTTAAGCGAAATCCAAAACCCCCATCCAAAATATCTTCACCTGCAGCACCGTTGTTTTCGGATCGACCATTACCAACACATCATATACAAACACCTCAATTTTTTCGGGGGCCTTGGCCGGAGTCGTTGTCGACGTACGGATGACGCCTTGCGTTGTTGGGCAGCGCGTTCCAAGTGCTAGTACCCTGGTCAACGGCGCACGAAACATCTTGCCTAGCAGTTAGTTGTGTTTAATTTGGCTCTACAAAAGAAAACAAATAATACCGTCTGTTATCGAGCGTAGTGGTAGAGCAAAATTTCTGCAGCAGCATTCAAACGTGTAGTGGAAAAAAAAACGCTCCGAGAAAACCGGAATGAAAAATGAATCAAGTTTGGTTTATTTTAACTGAACAGCAAAATCATTGCCAAGAAGCAATATGATAAAAATTCGCGTTAATAGGCTTACCTCGTATGCAAAATTATATTTTAAAGATGATCTGGAACATCCATTCCACAACATTTCTTGGTTACGCCATTGTTGTTGATTTATTAAATTGCCTTATAGTTTTTTCATCCACAGGATGAATATGAAATCATAAGGTAATTTAGTGAAACTGATAAGAAACACATAGAAAAATCATTATGAGTAAGTAAGCAAATTGTGAGAGTCCTTATGAAGAAAATAATAATCTTATGAAGTCTAAACAACCTGTATTTGTGATACTTCATAAGGCGTAATTTATGATTATCAAAAGTTTTTTTTCATCAGTGTTTTGTTTATAAAAGCTGCTAACATTTCCGCAGAGTAAAATGTTACTGCTTTGTGCGTGACTTTGTTGTTGTCAGCTTTTATTGTATACATTTATAACGTACAAGTAATTTGTTTATTATATATTTAAACTATCAACTATGAAGTGTATTGCAAAGTTTTGCACAAACCACGGAGGTGTTAAATCATCGAATTGCGTCAACATAAGCTACGTCTTGAATATTGTTGGTGTAAACCAATGTATCACCGTATATGTACATTACAAAATCGAGACAAAACTGGAAGCGGGTTTGCAGGAAACTGTCGTATGGACGACTAGTAACTTTCCGAGTACTCTGATGATTACTATTCCAGACTTGAATGAGTATGTAGGTGATTCCTAATGTTGATTTCAGACTTGGCGAGTTCATAATTGATCGGCTATGAGGGAATCTGCGATCCAAAAAATCAGACAGAATTAGACACTGGCGCAGAATTTTCTTCAAAATACTGACAACACGGCACCAGTGAAATGACTTGACTAAAATGAAAAATGGCCTTCTGTACAAATTCCGACAAATTTACATTTCAGCAACACATGCAACATTATCGAGCACAGCTAATAATAAAATATTATGTTATTATTACACCACGAGTTCAGCAGAATACCAATGATTTATTTTAGATTTTTGAAGCGTAATGAATATAAACTATTTATTTTATCTCTAGTTCAATACTTAGCAATCGAAACATTTCAGCTAACAGTAACCATGCTCGTTTGGCTCAGATTTTGACAGTTCTCGCTGCTCGATTGGCTCAACATGGCCGCTTCCGCATATCTCTGTACTCTGAGGAACACAAGTCAGGAGCACATTGATTACATTTAATAATTCGATTCCTAAAATGTTGGTCTTGCTTAAAGTCAACCCAACCCAGATAGCGGAGCCTAGTACGATTATAGTACGATTGAAGTAGTGAAGTACGCTATCCTACTTCAATTCTCATCCTAGGACAATCGTACTACAATTGCACTTCAGGTCACAGAGAACAGACATCCAGGCTAGAACACTTTCTCTTCAATTTACTGTGTAAATTTTCAAAAGCAAACTGTTGGAAAAATTACGCCGCCTAGTTTGGGTTTCACCAAACTAAAATTGACAGCCTATCAAGTCTCGAGGCGGACAAGTGGCGCCATCAACAAACGATTCACCAAAACTAACGGAAACGAGCTGTAATTTTAAAATAGCCGTTACAGAAATTTACACACGAAGGGCCTCCAGCTTGGATGTCTGTTCTCTGTGTTCAGGTGTTACAACCGATTCACTTGAAATGTCAAAACAGCTAGCGGTTAATTTCAAATTTTAGCTGTTCGTTGAAGGCACTTAAAGACCGCCTTTGAAGTAGGATTGTACTAGGACCCTGCCCAAGTAAACACAAGCCTAGGGGTGAGACAGGCCTACTCTAAGTAACTTTCATGCACCGTGTTACTCGCGAGTAACTCGAGGTGCCTCGAAATTTAATCGATGTTCATCGATTTTTTTTCTTTTTATTACTCGTTAGTTTTGTTAGTTTGTTAGTATTTGTAAACAAAGAAGGCAAAAGGTATACTTTACTTTCACGCAAAAGAAAAACATGGGTGAAAGTAAAGTATACACACTTAAATTCGATTTTGCTAATCGGTAAAAAAATTTACGAAATATTTCGGTAAACATAACATATTACCGATTTTTCGGTAAACATAAATAATTTTACCGCAATTTTGTAACACTTTACCGAACGTTCTGTTATGTTGTATTTTATTTACAGTATTCGGTAGAAAAAATACAATTCATACGGTAAAAACAAACAATCACTGAATATGGTAAACACTTTACCGAGTAAAACGTAAAACTAACTCTGAATTACCGGAGCCCGGTAAAGTATTATTATATGTCAAACTGTTGGCCATTTTCTATTAAGTCTCGTGGTTCCAGTGGTTGGTTATGTTTCAGAAGGTGGTTTGGAAAGTTTTTATTAAAAAGTTTTCATCATGTGGCGAAACCCGAAATCAACGGTGATGGAGCAGGTATACCAGCAGCTGAAGAAGCAGGATCTCATCGATATTTTCCATAAGAATTCATCTAACTTTTCATTCCCCTAATTGTTTACAGGTTTTTCAGGTGTTCGTATGTTTTTACTGCCGGGAACATGTCTCCGCATATGTTTCCGGATTGCACTGCCATTATTATTAATTATCATATTAATCGTAATTTGAATTTTAGTTCATATATCCGAACATGAATAAATAAGATAATAAATAAATAACAAAGAATATAGTATTGTTTAATGAAACCATGACATCCAAATATGTTGGCATTTAACAAAAAAAAAACAAAAAAATATCGAAACGTTTCGGTACCAGACTATATAAATTACCGAACTGTGCGGTAGTTTTTGGCAGATCATCAAATTTCTCGTTACCGAACTGTACGGTATTTTTTGACATTTCATCGAAAAATTCGAGTACCGAACGTGCGGTAATTGATTTAATTACCGAACAGATTACCGAACGTTCAGCTGTTGAAAGTTCGGTAAAAATCTACCAAATACTGTAAAATTTTCTAAGTGTGTACGCTTTTCTTCGCGAGGCCCAGTGACTACTGAGCCTCTACTCTCAGTTTTGAGTCCGAAGGGAAAATTGAAGCTGCCAAGGTGAGGGTAACGTCAACTGCCGGGAGACAATGAGAAAAAACGGTGACGGATAGTGAGACTTTGAATCCCACCGTCGGAACAAGTTATGCAGGAACGTTGGACAAGATGTTGGATAGAGGATGGGGTTGTTCCTGAAAATCCTGGACGCACAGGTGGTATCGACGATAGACAAAGAAGTGCGTTAAACGTCACTAATTGTAATATCCGTGAACATCGAAAATCATTTGTAAACCTGGAATTTAGGATGGAAACAGCAAAAAAAGCAATAAAAAGGAGTGTTTATTTATTGCAAGTTTCACGAATTCCTAGACATTTGTGATGATTGTGCTTGCAGTGTATTTTTTTCGCACTCAGCTTTACCCCAAAATTTGCATTGACAGTTATGTTTGCATTTAGCGTGCATATGTATTTACATGACGTTTTATGATTATTGTTTGTTTACATGCAGCACAAAATGACTCCAAAAAAGTTTTTCGAACCAAATTCCGAATCTGCGGAATGAAAAACGCCGTCAGAAATATCCGGCATCGGAGTCAGGCACCAGTACGTACATGGAAAAGCAATTTATAATGGACACGGAAAGGGATCCGGAAGAGTATGACGAAGATTTGAATCCACTTCCGTTGGACATCAATTACGATGCTGATCTAACCACGGATGATGACACAGAAGACCCAAAAACTGCTTCCTCCGGCGGGTTTTCTCAACAAAAACTACTGATTGGCAACTATAGCTGCTGGCTCTCGGTGTCTGTTCGTCATTTCAAAGGCCATTCTTCCGGAATAGAAGTGGAAAAATGGGGGAAAGTGAAAAGAAGTGGGAAAGCACGTACCCATTTGCCAACCACGTAGTCTGGTATGTATTGCCTCGATTTCGAAATTGCCAGATCTGATCTTAGCTATCGTTTTAACATGTCCACCTCGTCTCCTCCCCGTAATACCGCTTCTATTGTATCGTTTCAGCTTAACGCAACGCAATATTTACGCCAGACCAACAGCAACAATATCGTATCGCCAATCTGCTGTTGAAAGCCAACATTAAGATTCCTACTTCCCCATTCCTTCCCGAATCATTGTAATCCCTAACCTCGACCTAGTCACGAGTTTTTCGGCTTTCCAAAACTAACCTAGTAAGTAAGTTATTGTCGTTGTTAAAATGAAGAAAAACTCGGCTCCGTTATGCCTATGGCACTTGAGCTTCATAAATAAATGTAGGTAAAACAATCGTTATCTCAACCAGTCATCAAATTTCAGAACATTAGTCCTATTTTAAAATCTCCGGCATGAATTTGTTAACAAAAATTTCATTCCAAAATAAAAAAACACTCTTCATACTCTTGAGAAGAAATCCACATCTGCTGGAATGTTCCGATGCTTGCCAGAATAGATCCGTCTATCCAAGCTCCTAACCGCCGTTCTACGGAACAGTTGGCCGAAATCATTTTCAACCGAGTGTTAGATGGTGCCCGGTGCTGCAGATCTCGATTCAAACGTTCTGGGAACCCAGGCAGCAGAGATATTTCCACCGGTAACAACGACCGTTCCATACAGGGATAGGAGCATGTCAGGCACATTCCAACACTGGTGGAAGCCAACTAACCTGCTCCCAGCATCGTATGGTCAGCCAGTTTAAAACGTTGATCCTGATGATACCCGTTGGGGAATTCTTAAGCATGTACTGTTGCTAGACGAAATCAGCTTTTCTGGCAGTTGACGTGGTGTAAATCGAGCATTATTACGCTCTTTAATTACGTCCTTGGCAGCGATTCCATAGACCAGAGTCAGATCGATATTCTGACCCTCAAGGTATTGACGGCATTGCAGCGAAAGGTAATTAGCTCCCAACGGGGATTTCACAACGGCTTGACTAAGAACATATCCTTCCTACGGAAAATAAGAGAAGTAAATTTTTTCCCATTGAATGTGCATATTCATTTCATTTCATACTCACTGCTGGTGACATTGTTGTCCGATTTTGTTTCCAAATCCGAGTTCCGTGCTGGAAGGATAATTTGTAGTTGTTGATGTTGGATTTGGTTGGTTTTGGCTTGAGTGACGTGCCTCGCCAGTTGCTAAAGGATAATTTGACATTTCGCCAAGCAGTGTGCACGCTAACTCAAACTACGGTAAATGTAAATTTTGGGACAATGTTGAGTGTGATAAAAAAATCACTGTGACAAAAAAATTCTCACACTACTCTTATAAGGTGCAAAAAGCGCAATATATATTCTGGAATAAAAAACAATTGTGCATAATTTACCAAAAAATAAAAGGCAGTGTCTACCAAATATAGCACCCAGGTGTAAGGGTGAGATGTTTAAAATTTTTAAAATATCATATAAATTCTCTTTGCGTAAACTGCCTCAATCTATCATTTGACAATCGATACGTGGCTTCTGCCATCATCCATAGTAGAGTAGCCTTTTTATTGTTTTAACTTGGCTGATTAAATTTAGAATTTTAAATGAGTGTTTGCTTCCAATGGTGCCACTTCAGGCTGCTACTGCAGTTTGGAAATAGTTTAACAGCTTCATATATGGTTCTTCTGATCCGTTTGCACTCCGTTTCAATAGTTTTCAACTGTGATAATTTCAGGTTCTTTTCGGTAGTTCTGTTACTGACTGTAGGAAATCCTCGTTCAAATATGGATAAACAATGCAATTCACAAATTTTACTTCCATTGGTGGATCAATTTGTAAGAAATAGCATCCGTCAAATAAGCATTCGAAATCGAACACGCAACAATTTGCAAAGATAGCAGATAACAAGTTTCGACAGTAGCTGGTCGGTTCTGATCCCAATGTTATTGTTGAAAAATGATGTGGAAAAAAGAAAGTGATCTCGCCTACTAGTAACGTGAGTTACTCGAGGTGCCTCAAAAGCAACTCTAAAATTGCTTGAGAAAAGAGCTGTCTTGCCCTTGCCACAAGCATTATATTATTGCACTTATTCACCCCAAAATCAACATCGGTAATGTGGGATCGCATCAATTCAACAGTTGTCAAGTAATGAAGCGTTAGATCAGGTTAAGAATGTAGTGATGCATTACCAATGCAATAATGCTACATTAGTAATGTCTTGTGGTATTACAAAAGATATAGCATTAGTTCGATCTTAGTGGGGCCCTTTTCAGCTTTAATCCAACTTCAATGATGCACTATACGTAATGCATATGCCCTATATATGCATGCTATTATAGCATTGTGGTTACTTGGGTACTCCACAATCTATGTAAAATATAATTTTCTATTTTTATAAATCTGAAACATAAATCGGTAGGTCTGACAGCAATTTATTGTTTTCTCATGGCACTTTAGGTAGCATATTAAAAATTCCTCCATAGCTTAAAAAAATAAAGGAAATAATGTAGACAAAATTTGAACTATTTCCATAAAGTGGTTTGGACTACAGCTGGCGTCAAAGTTCACGCACCAACATGAGCATTTCCCTTTTTCACCCGATACTGACCTGGCTGAAATATCGGTGCAAAAAAAAGCCGAGGTCACCCGTCTGTCAGAAATAATTCAGCTCTTGTAGTAAACTTGACCGATCATTTTTCATCTGTTAAGTTCAAGAGTAAATTAAAAATAGTTTGTGAATTGGAAAACAGCCTACATACTCATAATTTACAAACCATTATTTCATGTAGATCATGTTCGTGGATGTCTCCGAATCATGGGGCACCTGTCGCGAAAAGGTGTAAGGAAGCCGCGAAGCGTCACACCATTGGGGGTCGAGGAAGAGTTGGCTGCACCACTAATTCGATGGATTGATGTGAGTTATTTTGTTTCTTGGGTGTTCTGTAAAATTAATACCATCACCGTTGTCTTATTATTTTCAGGAGTCGCCAGTGGCGTTAGCTGTGCAATTAGGAAAATATGCAGCGTACGTGGTGGAACATGGTGAGCCTGTACCACCTCATATTATTAACCAAGGCGATGTTTTTATGATGTTCGTAGAAGGCCATGCAATTTCTTTGGGTACTAACTCAGTACAAGCGATTGATACGTTCATAAAATATTTCAGGTGTATTCAAGTGTAAGGTACCAGCTACCATTGTAAAGCTGGTTGAATTAGTAGAAATTCTTAGCTATAATGTAAAATCGAAACAGTTCCAGAACGTCTGTTAATCAATTATGTAACAAAATGCGTGAGTCGATTTCTGCGCAAAACCTCTAGACAGGTTATTGTTATTATTTTTTCATTGAATAAACATGGCTGTGTAATTAATTATGTCTTTTCCTTTTTCTTATTTTATTTTCCGAAATGCGTAGGAAGTACACATCTTTTATATTTTCAAAAGAAAGTAAAATGTATATATTTTTTACTTTTCAAAACGAGTTAAAAGTATACCAAATTTTACTTTTGAAAAGGAGTAAAAAGTATGCATTTTTACTTTTCAAAATGAGTAAAAACATGCATTTTTAACTTTTCAAAGGAGTTAAAAGTATGCAAATTTTACTTTTGAAAGGAAGTAAAAAAGTATGCATTTTTTACTTTTCAAAAGGAGTAAAAAGTATGCATATTAAACTTTTCAAAAGGAGTAAAAAGTATGCATATTAAACTTTTCAAAAGGAGTAAAAAGTATGCATTTTAAACTTTTCAAAAGGAGTAAAAAGTATGCACATTTTGACGTATATTCAGTTTATGCAAGAAGAAGTAAAATTTATATACTGCTTTGTAGCGTAGTCCCAGTGTCCCTCGAAAAAGCATACTTTATAGTCATAATAGCGTAAATTGAGATTACCGTGTATACTACTCTATGACTTTTTTCACATATGTTATGATAACTTCAAATTTATAAATTTTATCAACATGAAATTTTGACCACATAAGGTCTATTGTTTATTAAATTGTCTAATTTTCAACTAAAAATATTGATAATGGACAAAGTAACAGAAAGTTGAACAACGCGGTTTTGGAAGCAAAATTTTGCTCAGCTTTTTGCTACTGGTGTATTACCAAAATCCCCGTTGAGCAGAGAAATCGATTAGTCGTTGTGTTTTTACTCAAACACACATTGTAAAATTGCATGTATCTCTAAAACATTCGATTTTTATTTACCTTTGTGTAGTTTTCACTGTCTGTGTTCCCAATAATCGATAAAGAAGTTTACGTGACTTTAGAACGCCGATTTATTTTCTTCTTCATGCAAGGTTTCTTCCTATTTTTTTTCTATTTATTTGTTTACAAGCGTCTCTTTGAGTCTGCGGTGAGAAGTTAACTCCACCAGGTACCAATATTTAAATTTATACCTGTTCGGGAATAAAACAACCTTTCGGGTTCTACGTGAGCACCGTAAATAGGAAGCAGTAAGTTTCGAAAACCCGTATTTAGTAAAATTATCCTAACTAATCTAGAACTGCTGCAGTGACCGACGAGGATAGCACCGAGCCGCCATACGTCGTAGAGAAGGTCCTGGACAGGCGAATCACCGCTGCCGGCAAGATTGAATATTATCTCAAGTGGAAGGGTTACTCCGAGGCGGAGAAACACCTGGGAACCGGAAGAAAACCTGGAGTGCCCGGAGTTAATTGCCAAGTACGAGGAAGTTCGTCGGTTGAAGGAATTCAAGGAGGCTAAGAAAAAGTCTGCCAAGAAAAAGCTGGAGGAGATCACCAAGCCTAGGGGATATGAGCGGGGACTGCAGTTGAAAGGAGTGTGTGGTGCTACGGATTGCGGCGGAGAGCTAATGTTCCTGGTCCAGTGGTACGGGAGCGATGAGATGGACATCCTTCCGGCAGCAGTCGTGAACGAAAAGAATCCCACGAAAGTTATCGAGGTATTACGAGGCCAAAAGTAAGGTTATGCAGAAAAAGCCAGGGAGAGGACAAAGTTTGCCGCGTACGAGGAGGAACGTCCGGAGACCAATACCAGTGTTAGTGCCGACGTTGAGCCGGAAGTATTGCAAGGGACTGAAATTCCAGCTGATACGTTTGAGGAAATGATGCAAGCTTAGAGTTCTGGTGGAAGGCGTTTGTAGCGATAATGATGGCAAGATTAAATGAACTGAAAAATGCTAACTTTGTTTGTATTGACTATTTTTACAGAAAACTAAACTAGCCTATCTTCATCGATGAGTATCCTTCCGAAAGCACCGGTCCGAAAGGCTTTGATCATATGCCTTGCAGCGAGCGTGGCGTCCGGTCGGAGAACGAAAGATCCATCGTAGTGGCGGATTCTTAATGTCCTATCGAGATGCTTTGATCCGGCTATAAGCGCTTCGGCAATCGAATCGGTAGGTTCTTGCAGACCCATCAGTTCGACGTATTTAAAGGTTCCCGCGTTTGTTCATCAGGTAGAGCAAATAGTCCGCTATCAGTTCTTCACCGACGAGGTGATCTTGTGAGGCAGGAAACCAGTTGCCAGTCTGGAGACCAGTTTCTGTGTCCGCAATGTTCGGCGTCAGAATGCCAGGGTGTCAGCGGGTAAACGAGCGGGTCCTCGCAGATTTTGATTTTGTGTAGAACGCTGCGGGTGGATTCCAGCCACAGCCCCGACCTGAGTTGCTCCCCGTTTCTTCAGGTGGCGATTTCGGAGGACGTTGATTAGCGAAGATTTACCTACATTTGGAACACCGATGATCGATGATGCAGTACTCTTTTTGGTCAGCTCGGTTGGAAGCGATTGGAGCCGAGGATGAGGTCTTGGGCTGAGAGGCATCACCTTTCGGATTCCGTTGCATGACCTGGTGGGAAATGTAATGAAACATGCGTCATGGGGAAGTTCGATGCTATTCAAATACTTACTGATCTTTGCGGTTGGTGAACAGCACGTGTTGTGATTCGGAATCCTGGTACTTCAGTCGATCAACGATGTTGGCTTGGGATCGTCGATCGATCGTGTCGCTCTCTTGTTCAGCACCAGAATGTGTGGTTTGACGCCGCTTGATAGTGTATTTGAATTCAGGTTGCGGCCTGAGAGTGGAATCCTCGCATCGTGCACCTCGATTACGCAGTCCACTTGCTTCCAGTTTTGTTGCATTTGTTTTGTTCCTTTGCCCATGTGGCCGGGGAACCAGTTTAGCAATTCCCGGCTCACGACCGGGAACGACGTCCTGAAGTTGTTCATAGCGGGTGAGAGTTTTGCACGTTATCACTGTTATCAAACCGGGTTTGTTTACTGATTTGGTCTGCGAGAAGTGACTACAACGTTGATTTTGTTGTTTGCGAGGTGGTGGAGTAACTTATTCTCAATGAGCGACACTAGCATTCTGAACTCACGTCTCACTGGTACGTGGAGGGCTTGAGCTCATACGTCTCAAATCTCTGCACCATCTCATCAAGGAAAAGCAAAACATCGATGACATCGTAACGAACACCGTCATAGCTTCATTCAAAATTCATTGCTGTCGGATGTCGTTAGTGCGTTTCGTTCCATTCACCCATTATATACCCTCGCCGCACTCGCTAGCGAAAGATCGTCTCCGCAGCAACACAAACATGTGCGATTTTGTGCTGCTGCTGCTGTAGTGAGCGAAAACCAGCAGCTCGGTTCGGCAGAGATTTTGGTGTGTGAGTAGAGTTCGGTCGAAGTAGTCAGTCATAATTTTTTCCTCTGTTGTGCCATCATCAGAGGAGCTTCGCTCGAGATACCAGGCTCAAATTATAGAGAAGTCGAGTGCAAAAAAATCTTTATCTTTAGGTGAACGAAGAAACACGCAATTAAAAGAAAAGAAAACCAGTGTTCGCTCGTCGGCCTGATTCGAACGTTCCGGTCTGTTATTCGCATGTGACAATCCGGGGCCAGTGTGTTCCGTTCCTGAGTAGTTTTCCCTTCGACAGTTTCCTGGTCCTGGAAAGTCGAACAACTCCTGGACCTCCAGCAGAGGCAGAAATGTTTCTCTGTCTGCAGAACGATTGCAGGAAAACCAGGGCGTTTACGTGCTGGTGATTTTCAAATCCCATCCAAAACCCAGCTCTCCAGGAAAGGCCACCAGGTGGACGGAACTGGAGAAGTCTTGTGCCCATCCAGCCTGGTTTGAGAGAAAGGAGAATCCGCAGCAGTTTGGACCGGAACTGGTTTGGAATCGTAAAGGCTGAAAAAATAAAAATGGTGAGTAGCCATTGGAGAGATGTTGGATACTCGGCAGTGCTGCCATCGATTCGTAGTAGGAGATGTGCCTTTGAATGTTGGTTTTCAATGAAAATCCATTGAAATTTTTATTTTGTACACAGACGTGATAGCTCTTTGCACGGTGTCTTCATTAATGCAGTTTTGATAGTTCATGGAACTTGTTTATGCGAATTTAAAATATTAATTTTCGGTAAGATCGGGTTGAATGTGCGTTCCTGATTACGGTTAAAGAATTATAGCCGCAAAACATACATCGGTGCTTAGTTTTATGTTATTTTTCTGAACAGAGACGTATAAAAGTGGGGACCAAGATAGTATAGTCGTTAAAAGCACACTATTGCAAAGCCGGGGAAGTGTATTGAGAACATTAAGTTAAAAGTTGAACTGAAAAGGTCAATTGTGAAAGCAATAAGCTTGAAATGCTAAGTAAGAATAACTAGGGAAGAGACAGCTCCGTGGGGAAAAAGAGCCCGTTTAGAAAAGGCGACATCCTTTTGTTATGTAACGCTAAAACTAGACATTTTCGACATTTCCTTCCTTTGACACGTTTTTTTGTACACACTTAAAAGTTATTCACGGGCTCGGTTAAACATTTAGCTGAATTCACTCGGCATTTTTGTATTTGAACTGATAACTCGGCACAAAATCGAATGATACTGAGTCTCAGCATTACTTGAAACTGAAATATCGGGTAACATCATTATTAGGCTGATTCTCGGCATCACTAGCAGCCAGAGCACAAACGTTAACCAAAATTCAACCGACGTCAGTTGCCTACTATCATGCCGAAATCATCCGCTTAGTGTAAGCCAGAGGTTAGGGCTTTTTCTTTTTATCTGATCCGATTCACCGGGTTCATGGCTGCTTCGCGCCATCCCTCGGTTGCGTCCACGCTCTCAAGTCTTAGCTTACATGATGCGTCCATCATGGCTGCCGTACTCCACGCCTTCTTGTTTCAAAGCCAGCCAGCGGATTTGACATCTATGCAGGGTTTTGCCTATAGGCATGCAATATTCAATATTTCGATGAAAATCTTATCCAAAATTTCGAGTATTTACACACAATTTAACCGAAATCTCGGTAACCCTCATTTTTGTTTGTTTTGAATTTTTACCGGTACATCAGTTTGCTCATGCTGAGAATTCCAGCTAACTAAATGAGTTTTCAGTTTGACCCAATCCGAGAGGTCGGCTGTGCGGATCTCGGTTTCAGAAAGCCGAAACTCGGCATAAAATTCTAAGTGGTACGGACCTTAACATTTTTTGACGTAGGACTACGTCTTTGTTTTCAATACAGAGCTGACACGCTGCGAGTACGATAATATACGAGCGTCACGGAGTATGCTTACTTTTTAAACGTTAATAACTTATTCATTTCATGACCTCAACTTCGGAATTCGGAAGTGTGACAAACTTACAAAATTACTTTACCCGCTCGTGAATCGACGATCTCGTTTAAATTTAGCTAGCAAAGTTCTGCTGTACAAAACCGTATTCCGGCCTATGGTTGCTTATGCTTTTCCTGCATGGTATAGCTGTGTTAGAAGCCACCGCAACAAAGTACAGATCAAGCAAATTAAGAAAATTGAAAATCAACAAATCGTCTGATGTCTGATTTCGCAATAGCGATGCTCTACTGTTTGATAAGACGTTTCAGTTTACCTGTGCACGAAACGTCTGAAGTGTCAGAACAAATATAACAAAGCAAATCCGTACTTCGGTCGTTCGATTGGAGAAAGTACAAAATACCGTTAATAATTCTGCGTTCGATTTGCTCCTCGGTAAGTGCATTAGTTCCTTAAAATAAGGTTATATAAATCAAAATATATCTTGAATATTGGTCGTTTCTTGCAGCCGCAGCCACAACACAATTTTCATCACATCCGGATCAATCATCAGCAGCACAATTTAAGGAAGTTGCTATATGTGGCAGCCAGCAAAATTGCGTTGTCGCCAGTTCAGATCCTTCGCGGTATCCAGAAACTTCTTATTTTAACAATCATGTACTTGCGGCTGTGGCACTGCCTACCAAGACGTTAACCACATTGTGTGGCAATGCCCTGAATACAAATTTGCCAGATCTGATCTACGAGAAGGCTCGTAGAAAGAATAGGATTGTTTTCACCGGGAAGCAAATGCGTGTGTGGAAGAGAAAGCAATCTCTATTGCTATGTGTTATGTTCTAATTTACTAATAGAATGATAGTAAAAATTGAAATGACCTACGTAGCTATCATTGGAATAAAATGTCCTATGTGGCAAGACCAATGTAGTTCGATCTCAAAAGATCCTATCTAACATTTTTGTTGTTTTCGTTGTTATTTTAACATAACATGCTAATTTTTCTCTTCTCTGCTTTAAACGCCGCGTCCCGGAGTAAATGGCAAAGCGCTTACAACAACCAATCATGTGCACACATTGACAGTTTAGAGGGTAGGTTGAGTTCGTTGTAGTTCCTAGTTGTGCATACGGGATTTGTTGCTGGTGGTATATGCTAAATATTTCATAAAATGATTCAGTATTGAACATAAACAATAACTGTTGCAATCATTGCCCACTGTTTGCTGGCATGTGATAATTTCCCTATCCCTATCATTATAACTAGTTGTTTAATGCTGGTGATGTTCTCTTCAAATTCAAATCAGTGCTTGAGAGTATTTCTTTCGTTCTAATGCCTTGGATAGAGTCCCTACCATTCGATAGGAATCAAATAATTTTGAGAATGTCTAAGTGAAATGTCGCAGCATACGGCTGCTAAGTATGTGCGTGAATCGCCCAAGCGTTCAAAGCAGCAGCAATCAGAGTGTCCGCCTAAACAGCAAAGAACCGAGGGAGCTTGCTATGGGCTCAGACGAAAAGGAAAGCTTCGCCTGCTGTTTTGGACGCTGAAGAAGGTCCTTCGACTCGAGGTAGGAAATCTTAATTACGTTCCAGCAAGTAGAGAGCTTTCAAACAAAGCGTCATTTTCATGACGGTTATCAAAATGTCAGGTCGAATAGATTGATTAATGTTTAATAATCTAATGTAAATAATAGCAGGAGTCGACTTTAAAACTCGGAAATCGTTCATCGAACATGAAAAGTAGCCAATTTTAATGTGTTGTGACTGTTGCGCGCATGCTGATTTAAATTTGGTTTTACATTAATACATTATCGCCTTTGTTGCCAGCACAGTTCGTTTCACATATGTCGATAGTGTTTTATCAACGATGTTTAGCAGTGAGAGTTGTTCAAAGGGTTGCGCTCATAGTCAAAAGAAAGTACCCACCTCATCATTTTTTGTATTTCTCTCATTTATTTGGTTCGAATTAAAGTTAACATAGAGTAGGGAACGGCTTCGGCTCCCCGGGACCCTATTCCAAGCATGAGGTAAACTTTAACTTACAACGCTCATCTTTTGCAGCATGGTACTTCATCTAGTGAAGCACCATACGGCAAAAAATAAGCGTTGTAGGGTAACGTTTACCCCGTGCTTGGAATAGGGTCCCGGGGAGCTGAAGTCGTTCCCTACCCTACTGTAGTCTTTTTTGATATCTTATTATGTATGTTCTTTTCAAGTTCCACTTATGGAATAGTAGTAAAAAATAGTATGACTTAAAGAACTAAAAAATATTATTGTATTGAAAAAAAAAACTGACAAAAAAAAGTGCCCACTTCGAAAAACGATATGTTTTTGATAACTTTCTGTCGAAAGACCCCTCGGTTGTTTATGTTTTGATATTTTGACGTGTTTTGAAGCATTTGTACACGTGATCGCGCTTGATTCAGTTAAAAAAAATGGAGAACGTAGTGATTTCGAAAGCTATTCCCTTGTGTATCGGAAAATTGGTGGCTCGTGATGTGCAAAACGTTGAATCGCACCAGAATGTTGCTAGGAAGTACAGTATTAGCAAGGCAGCGGTTGGGAAAATTCTACTGAAACAAAAAAAACGTTCGAATCAGTAGTAGATTGCTCAGGCAGAAGCAGGAAGCGCAAAACAGATACACGAACAGGCACCAAAATTATGCGCAAAGTCAAGAAAACCCCAAAAGTAACTGTCCGTGAGGTGCAGGAAACTCTTCAGCTATCAGTTTCTGGTCTTGTAGCACAGAAGCAGATTAGAAATATTGCCCGGTAGCGCACATTCATCAGCAAGGCAAACAAAGCAAAACGGCTCAGGTTTGCTATTGAGCATGTCAATAAGCCCGCAGAGTTCTGGAAAACAGTTCTCTGGACGAACGAATCAAAATTCGAGCTTTTTAATCGAAAGCGGTGGGTTCGTGTGTGGTGCAGATCGGGTGAGGAACTTCAGGAGCGCCACATTCAAGGCACGGTGAAGCATGGAGGAGGAGATGGTATGGTCTGAGGGTGTTTTTCGATGTGTAGAGTGGGTAGCCGCCTGAAAATCGACGGGATAATGACGGCATATTCCTACATCAACATCCTGCCAAGTCTTTCTTCCGGTTTCTCAAAACCAGGACCTCAATCCCATCGAGAATTTGTCGGCGATTCTAGATACCAGGATTGAAAAAAAAAATTATATTATAAATAAATTCAACTATTTTGAAGCCCTGAAGCGCGCCTGGGAAGATCCACAGCACCTAAGGAACTTGATGTGGAGCATGCTGAAGCGCCTGCAGCTAATCCTGAAGGCCAAAGGAGGACGGATGAATTATTAAAATGCTTTTCTTTTACTTAAAATAATTTTCCCGGTAGCCAAGATAAAGTGGGCACTTGTTTTTGTCAGTTTTTTTTTCAACACGAGTTGATTTTTTTTCTTCAAGTCGAACTCTTTTTATTATTATTATTCCATTAGTGAAACTTGAACAGAATATGAAAAATAAGATATCAAAAAAGTAAACACACACTTTAATTTGAACCAAATAAATGAGAGAAATTAAAAAAAATGATGAGGTGGGCATTTTGTTCTGCCTATCAGGGTATGTCTACGTTTGAACCATTCTTACAATCTAGAATACATAGAACTGAATACATTTAAGTTTTCACAAAAACATAAAAGTATATTTTGATTGTAACATATTATTTATTAGTGATCTCTTTTTTTTCCTTGTCGGGCATTTTCATCACTGCGACCATTTTTTAGATCTATTATGATATATCCCCTTTTTTTTAGCTCTGTCCAGGTGACGTACCACTATTGTTAGGAGTGGTCGTCAACGCTTGACTTAGAGCATTATCCCACTCGGCATTACACTTCGAATGAATTGCACTACTGTACTGGGATTTGTCTCCAAATATCAAGGGGTTCTATTAGCCCTTTGTCGAAGAACTGATTTCTTTTAATTTTAAAGTGTTTGAACACATTCCAACTTAGATGTGCATGTTGTTGACTTTAAAGCATTTAGAGCTGTTTGACTGTCTGACATAATACATATATTTGAATGTCTATAGTTTCTACGCAAGCATATAGTAGAACATTCCAAAATTGCTCTCTTTAATAGAATCCTAAAGGGTTTGAGCTGTTTAGTGGAATACCTGTAACTAGAAATTAGAAGAAAAATTAACTAGAAATTAGAAGAAAAAATAACCGTTGCCTTGGTCTTTGTTTAGTAGATTTGTGTTCTGTTGTTTGTTTATTTCTAAGCTTTCTGCGACTGGAAATTAGACGTCGCAGAAAGCTTAGAAATAAACAAACAACAGAACACAAATCTACTAAACAAAGACCAAGGCAACGGTTATACATGGCTCTTCAACTTAATACCCAAACGACATCAAACCCGACGAAGCGGAGTACCCACCGCTACACAATAAGTAGGTTAGGTATAGATGAAAAAAAAAAAAAAAAGTGGTTGATATTAAGTACATTTGTTTTTGACTAAGGATAGATATAAACAAAATAATAATAAGATAGGTATAAGCAAAATAATAATAGGTAAACGCTTTGTATTTAGAAAATAGTATATATATACGGCAGGTGGCGAAGGTTTTCTTTAAGTCGAGTTATTGGTACGAGACACTGAAGAAGTCTGCACATTGTAGACGAAATACGCGTATCTGTCGAAGATAAGCAAAGGTAGTTGGAATTAAATGGAAAATACTAATTTTTCTTCTAATTTCTCTTTAATAGAGTAAACAATCTAATCTACATTATTACTATCTCATCTTAAATTTCTACCATTTTCACAGAATATGTTTGTTTGAGTTATATATTCAACGAACATAGCAATCAGTTATTATTTTGTAAAATGTGCTAAAGCTCATATGCTGAAGTACTAAGTACCATAGCAGCACACTTGTTGCAAATCAGTTGAAGTAGCTTGAATGTAACTCGATTAAGCCGCAACCAAGTTAGTGTTTTGTATTGCTTGGGTTAAGCATGTTTTTTTTAAAGTAAAATTTCTTCAAAAAGTGCGTTGTAGTGCGAACGTTTAGTGTATGGAATAAGATTTGGAACGAAACCAATTTCGGCTACTCTTTAAACAATCAAGCGATCTAGATTGCACATTGCTGCGTAGTCCTATATCACTTTTGCGCACAATACCATTAGGCTGTACCTTGTAGTTTTTTGTATGGATAACGTTTTGCCAAACCGCCCACATAAGAGACGATAGAAACAAGCAATTATCTCTTAATCGAGCTTCTGGGAGACTCCGTTGCGCTATGACCGGTGCGTCACTCATGAAAATAGAACTGAGAATTCCGGCGATGAAACACTTCAAGAGCGCATTGTGGTCAGACCTACCTTCCCGTTTCATTCTACTCAGTGACAGTGAATTAACGGAAGAAGCCATTGTTTACGTTTGTCAGTTAGGCCCTTATGAAAAATCTGTCGAATTGTTGATCTGTGAAATTCTTTGACGACGTTGTGGTATATTTTCTGTTCATGATTAATCAGGCTTAATTGGTGAGATAATCAAGATCATCCTAACAAACAATGGACGATATCACATGAAAGATGGCGAAGTCTGTCATCAATTTGGCATGTTTCGTTGGTATTCTAAAACATCAACCATCATCGTCGTTTCTCAGCAAAAATTGTGCAAACCACCCAAATAAGAACGGCTTTAAAAGACAATCCGGGTTACAGCTTACTGTCAGAAGTGTTTACTATACTTGCATTGGATTAACATTGAGACAGTGGTTGTTTATTTTCGCGATGACTCAACGACTGTCGCCGTTCGATGAGATTGTGTTTTTATCTACTGGATTAGCATCTGATTTTTTTTTGTTATCCGTGTCGATTAGGAAAAAGTCCCCCTTTTCTGGCACCACTGCCGCTACCATGGAGTTAGAGGAAGAAGAAAATACCAGTGAGACATTGAAAATCGTCTGCCGTCTCTTCTTCTTGTGTTGTTATCTCGTCACTCACTCGATTTAGCACCAACACGCACAAACACCAACCATGGCCTGCTTGTTCGATACGAATTGCGTGAAAAATATCAGTATGTGTGAACGAATACCTCCTTACACTCTGTCTATTATTATTACTTTTTGTCACACATGGATCTCACGACGACGATACATTCGAATGTTTATTATTATTTTCCTCCCCGTTCCGATGACGATGACGACGACTTCGACGAGACGAATATGTTTTTCCGCTGGTCAAAGTAGCGCTTTTCGCCACCGATGACGCATCAAGAAGACGATAAACAAGTTAGTTCAGCGGTGGAAATTGGCAAAAATAGTTCATTGACAGAGTCTAGTCGGCCCATTCGGGTGGGATGAGATACTGGGAAGTGCAGCTGGCAGTTGTCAAGGTTTCATAAATACAGATAAATCCAACCTATGTCTACTTGTTTTTTTCTTTCTCGTTTTGTTTTTGTTTCATTGGTGATGACGTCGCCACAAAGTCAGTCGTCTCGTCGCAGTCCGCCAGTCAGTGTCGTATTGAAAGGGAACGTGGAATGTTCATAATAGAATAAGCAATGAATGAGTCGTTCAATGTAAGGTTGTTTACTGCGCAGAAATTATGTCATTATGCGCGAGTTGTATGCAAAATATGTTTTTGTTCTGGTGGATTGTCCAGGGATCGGTGGTGTCGGGAATTTAAATCAGTGCTTGTATGATTGGTAAATTGAGTAAATTTCATTTTCGTTTGTAGGGAACCTTGGTTGCCGATGGCGGTATTCATCAGACGGAATTATTGACGATCGAGTCATTGGTGAACGAGTTCTATCATCCGGGTACGTCCAATGCTAGGAAACACACGATCGAAGGTCAACTTCAGCAGTTTCAACGAGCACCACACGCCTGGGCCCATTGCCTGCAATATTTGGTTCAGTTCAACAATCAGTACTTCTGGTTCTTCAACGTTTCGACCGTGGAAGTGACCATCAGTCAGCGATGGATATCGTTGGACGAAAACCATCGAGCCCAGATTCGAGAATCCCTGTGGGCTACGTATGCAGGATTCTCACATGATATTCCCGGGATGCAACGGGACAAGGTTGCACAGTTAATTGCCCTGATCGGGAAACGCCAATTCCCGGATGAACATCCGGACTATATGAATCAGGTAAGATTGTACATTTTTTAAAGCAAGTCAAGGATTACACTGATTGAAATTTTCTTATTTACAGGTACTAGAGCTTTTGAAAAGCAAATTCGTCCTAGGCGTAACATTGTTGCGATCGACCTCGGATGAAATCACCAGCACAAAGGCCGACATCACAAGCGATCGCCAGAAATACCTCTCCTATTGTGTTTCCATGTACCTTCCGTCGGTGTTTGAAATCCTGGAGAAATACGCTGAACTGTGCATCACACGAACTAGTTGTAAGAACGGAATTAGCCTTGCACATCTACCGCCTCCGTTCGGGGACGATTCACGGGTCGAGCAGGCTACCTTGGATCTACTGCTGTGCGTTCAGCAAATCTTCTCCTGGGCACCTCTGGATAACATTACGGAGCCGCAGTTTTTCCAGAGTCTGTTCATGCTGGCCCGCTGGAACGAAGCGTTCAACGATGTGTCAATTTCGGCACTGACTACGATTTCGGAATTGTTTTACCGCCAAAAGCCGTTACCGCTGCCGACGGTCATTGCAACCGGCGTGATAGATCTCCTGCAGCAGTCAACGCTCAAACTGTCCAATGAACTGTATCAGGACAAACTTACCGAACTGCTGAGGTTGTTCACCGCGCAACAATGGTCCAAGCTGGAGCAAGGATCCACACTTTCCGGCGATGACCTACCTGAACTCGCTGTTCCAGTATACGTTTTTGGGTACGGCGCGTTAGCATTTACCGAACGACTGACCATCTGGACGCCGATTGTGCAGAGCTTTGCGGCAACGGAAAACGGAACGGTGGGCAAGCATAGCGACAAGCTGCTGGCCTTGGCCTCGGGAACCGTGAAGCGGATGCTGTTCCAGTACGATTTCGACCAGCAGCTCGAGATGCTGGACAACGAAGAGCTGGATGATGAAGTGAGTATATTGTTCATGCATTTGATGATATTCCTAGCCTAGCAGTTTACTTATCGGAGAAAGTTATAGACGTTGAACGCTATTAATAGTGCTGTTGATAGAATTCAGTGCCGCGCCGATAACGTTAGGCGGAAACGAGTGCTGAATGGGATTTATTGTAAACATTTTAACCAGTGGAAGGCACATCACTTTTTATCAGCTCAGCTGCTAGTGAAAGCAGTCTTTAAGAATTGTTGACTAATGCAATTTGCACTGGTGGATGAACATTTGCTCCGCATATTGCCATGAACTGGCGCTGCCACTGTTTTGAATAAAAAAAAGGACTGAGTTATAGACGATCTTCTAAGAAGCTTAGAGGAAAAAGGTTTCGAGGTTGTAGGTTTTGCAGACTATATAGTCATCATAGTGAGGGGAAAGTTTGACAATATCATTTCAGAGAGAATGCAATGGGCCCCAAAATTTACCCATGCTTGGTGTATCAAGGAGGGCCTTAGCATTAATTCAGCAAAAATAGTAATTGTACCTTTCACTAGGAAAAGGAAGTTTAGTCTAAAAGCGTTTCAGCTAGGAGGATTAAAGATGCATCTTAGTGAACAGGTTAAATACTTAGGAGTGATACTGGATGCCAAACTGAACTGGAATGCTCATCTTGAGTGTGTGATCGGTAAGGCAACCAGTGCTTTCTGGACATACTCAAAAACATTTGGCAGAAAATGGGGTCTCAGACCAAAAATGATAATGTGGATTTATACATCCATAATACGTCCAAAAGTACGTATGCTTCTCTTGTGTTGTTGCCAAAAACAAAAGAGGCTACTGCACAGAAAAACCTGACAAAACTTCAACAGCTAGTGTCCACTGCTATAACGGGAGCGATGCGGAGCACTCCATGAAAATCGTTAGAAGCAATTCTAAATTTGCTGTAATTAGAAGCGGAAAAGAATATGCTAAGACGCAAACGGTTGAAAACTTTCAAATCTGGAGACTTAGTCGGTCACTTGAGTATTTCACAAAACATTTACATGACATGACGACATAGGGCAGATCGAATGAATTTCCGCTGGATGGCCTCAACACGCTGGATTTCATTCTGGTAATAGGGAGACCAGACATTAGAACAATATTCCAGAATAAGGCGGACGATTGCGCACCAAAGCGATTTCAAGCAGTAAACATTCCACGACACCTTAGACCTTAGACACGACTTATGCTACGTGATCTTTGAAGGTCACTTTGAAATCGAACGTCCCTGTTGTTGTTGCAGAAAAACGGCGTCTAGTGGATGCTTCATCGCGTAGAACAGCTTCAAATCATCGGCGTATGAGAGTTTTAGGCACTTGAGGATGAGATTGACATCGTTCATGTAAAGCAGGAACAAAAACGGCCCAGTGTGGCTGCCTTGAGGCACGCCGGACCAAGCTGGAAATGGCGACGAAACATGATCACCGATTCTGACGGACATACTACGATCGGTTAGGTAGGATCGCAGCCAGATAAGCAAGTTGTTGCTCATGCCCAACTTATCAAACTTGGTTATTGCTATCTGGTGGTTCATTTTATCGAACGCAGCGGAAAGATCCGTGTAAATAGCATCTACTTGAGGACATTTTGCAAGTTCCTTGACCAAGAAAGAGGTAAAGCACGTCAAATTAGTGGATGTCGAACGTTTGGGAATAAATCCATGCTGATCCGGTGAAATATAGTACGCGTAGCTCTACACTAGCTTCCGAGGAATTATCCCCTCAAACAACTTGGATACTGCACTTACTGCAGCTATGCCCCGGTAATTTAAGACCATTCT
>JASCZW010014100.1:0-23742 GCA_034211315.2 Aedes japonicus | reverse complement strand
ACTGGCATTGCTTCGGAGTGCAATGCTGGCCTTGATGGGTATTCGATTTTATGCTTCAAAGCTTTGGAAAATCCATGAATTTTTGTCGAACAAAAGTAACAATCGCTCATGTGATTGGTTGGATTAGTCCACACATAGGTTTGGCAAAAGGTAAGCTTTGTGCAGTACCTTTCATCCAACCAGCAATGTTCGGTAGCATGAGCAACAGGAGTATGTTGGAACCCATGAAAACTCACGATTTGGAAGCTCCTTGTTAAAATACAGCTGATATCCTGTCTCCAACAAAGGTGTAAACCCTTTCTCTGTTCCTTCAATTATCCGTCTCCACAAATGCAACAAAATTTTTGTGGATCGTTCAGACAAATTCGCGACATTTTTACACAAATTAAAAAAAACGCGTCCGTAATACTCAAATATCTAGCTTTGAATGAATAAAAAACGATTGTGCAAGGCTGAAGAGAGTCAACACGAGCAATCATTGACGCCAAAAGCAAGACAGCAATAATGACACAAATTTTGTGCCGCAAATACGCCAATAGACCTTTCCGACATTTAATCGTCTTTCTTTGTCTAACATGCGGGGATTAATGCACTGTTTGGTTTCCCACAACTTCGTTGACTCTCACTCGCACTGCTTCGATTCAAATCTTGCGGTAGTGTGTAGAATAAACGTCAAAAAGCTCTATAAAATGCCGCATTAGGCTACGTGCTTGAGGATTCTTGCTTTATTTTTTAACATATTTTTTCCTTATTCTCTCGAGCAATAGTGACTAACACAGAGTCTTTTGTCTCTGTCTATTCTTTTGTTTTTTGAGTGTTTGCGTGTTTAAATGCTGTCTTGCTCACTCCTATCCTAACTTAAAAATACGGCACTGCTGAATAGAGTATTTAATTAGGCGTTTCTGAAGGGCTCTGTACAGCTGACTTTTGAATTAATGAATGAACTTTGAAGGTCTTCAGTTCCCAAACTGCTGTAAGAAGCAACATCAATATACTCAATATACTCAAAGATTTTTTTTTTTTTTCTTTATTAAAGAGACTTTTAGCCTCCTGGGCTAGTTCGTCTCTTGCGAAGAAATAATACGAGGTCCTGGTGGGGCTTCCCAAGCAGAGTTGTTTTGACACAGTTTTTCTTAAACGTAAAACATTGGGGCCAGTTTAAGGTATTAATACGGCCGGTCTATCCTTATAACAACACATTTTTTGTTGACTTCGTCTTTCGATCAACGGTTGATTTGAAAAAAAAACGGCTAACTGTGATATGGCTGCGGTGTTAATGTTAATTGGACTACTCGCCGCTGGGTGGCTAAGAGAGGTAGCGATAGAGAAACGAACGGAAAACGGAACGGTTTGACGTTCATCGTGGAAGTGAGCTTCCCTACGGATCGGATATGGAAACTGCATCGGGAAAACGTTGCACCATCACCGGATTGATTCTTGCCCAGGCACCACCTTGCGGCCGACAAGTGACGGAGATTGTTGCTACGAAGGCGGAGGAGTGGAAAATCGACTTTGGGCGACAATGGGGCGAAGAGAATGCTGTTTTTGTGGTCGTCAAAAAACATCCTGGGCCGGTACCCCGGGATGCAAAATCCCCCGGTTGAGATCTGTACCCCCGCTAAGTTGGATGGGGGGATTTCATGTAATGTGGTCCCCCATGCGACGAATTTTAGGTTCTAACCCTAGCTCAAGTTGGTAATTATCCTAGTTGTTCCTAACCCTATTTTCTGTTCTTCTCGTTTTAGTGTTTTTTTTTTCGTTATGAGTAACCAGCTGCTGCTGTCGACTGGCTTTTGGGTCTTGTGTTCGTGGATGATACTGTCCGTAATGCAGTTGTTCACGATAGTCTTGGTGAGAACTGGCCGTTGGATAACTCCCAGTCGATGACCGCGGGCCATTGGTGGGAGATTCAGCCACACTGGACTGCGGGAACTCGTCTTCGCCTTACGGAAGGGGAATGAGCTCCCATCGTTGGATGCTACTTGATTCTGTGATTTCCGTTTTGCTTTGTTCATGTTTCGAACGTAGTTTGTTGTCCTAGAACGAGGCGGGGACTGGAGACCTGCTTTCTGATGCTCGGTTTCGTTTTAAGTTTAATTGCTGACTTTCGCTTTCGCGGTTTTGGTAGTGATTCCGGTTGTAATTTCTTCGTCGTCGTTGACCTGCGCTTCATATGTTGAAGAACAGTTTAGCATCCTTCAGAAAACGGAAAAGGGCCGCGGTCATGGCCTTGTCATCTCCGAGGACGTCTCGGATACTGCCTGTGATACCGTGTAGAACTCGTAACGGTTCGTAGACTGGACAAACGCACATAAAGTGCTCGACCGTGTTTTGGACCTTACAATAGTTGCATAAGATGTGGAAAGGTTGGCCGCCCATATTGTGTGACACCTTGCAGTGTCCCGTTCTTAGTCGCGACAGTATCTTTTGTTCCTTGAGGGATGGTAGATCCTCAAACCTCGAGATTACTCCCTTGATTTTTCGAATGAAAGGGCCTTCAGTGTGACTCCACTTGGTGGCCCAGTACTGTCGGATAATATTCCTAATCCAAAGTTTGACGTCCTGTAACGGGACCTCTCGGGTTAGAAGCTCCCCGTTATGTCCAGTGCTAGCGAGGTGGTCGGCAACAGTATTGCCAGGTACACCGCAGTGCCCTGGTACCCACATAAATGTTGTGCTGGGGGAGCCTGCTGTAAGATTGCCTGTATCCAGGGATGTTGCGGGGTGTCTGCTTGGAGTGCTTCGATAACACTGGCAGAGTCCGAAACGATGACGGTTGGGTTCGTCGATGGCTGATTGACGGCCACGAGGATGGCCGCAGCTTCCGCCGAGAAAACGGAGCATATGTCCGGGATTCTGCTGCTGATGTTGATACTGTCGTCGCTAGAATGAACTCCAAGGCCGACGCCATGACGGGACTTGGAACCGTCGGTGAAAATTTTTGGTAGTCTGCATACTTGCTCCTTAGAAGCTCAAGAACCGAACATTTCATCTGTGCTGAATTATCTCCGGCCTTGAAACTGCTTTTGATGGAACTCTCCGTCCGGACAAGAGGGTCATCCCACTGTTTCGCTCCGTACCATAGCAGCTCGGCAATGCGAGGCAGCTTAGTACCGTTAATTTTTTGTAGAATGCGGTCGGATTCCTTGATGAGGTAGATTTCCTCACTTCCACTGGTCTTTTCAAGAAGCTGATGGTCTTGGCGATAATAGCTACGTCGATTGAGAGATCGAACGGTAGGGCTCTGATCTCCACACAGGCCGACACAGCCGGGGTGGATGGTAACAGTCCGGATATAATCCGGAGGCAATTGTTATATATAGGCGCTAGGATCTTAATCAGGTTTTCTTTCGCTATGCAAGTTAGTTCGAGACCGTATGTCAACCTGCTGTCTATGATGGCTTTGGCTACTCGGAGACGGATGTCTCGATTGTTGCTCCTGTGTGGCTTGGCGATGGTTTTGAGTAAGTTAATTCTCGTTTTACAACTCTGCTTCAGCTTGTTGAAATGCATGTTGAAGCTGAGGGAGCTATCGATGACTACGCCTAACACCTTGATAGTTCGTTTAAAGGGGATCCTATTGTTGTTGATCGAGACAGCCGAGCTGGGAGAGCGGTGTTTCGTTGGACAAATGATAACGTGGACACTTTTCGTTGCAGAGATTGTAAACCCTCGGTTTTGGCCCATTTGCCGACGGCGTTTGTTGCGGCCTGGATCCTTCGACGTGGTTCTCTGTGAGTGTTGCCGACAGCCAACAACAAGATGTCATCCGCATATACCAGGATGAACATGCCTTTGGGGAGATCGTCAAAGATGCTGTCCATCGCAACTACAAACAGAGTAACTGCCAGTACCGACCCTTGCGGTACTCCGGTCTCCTCTCTAAAGACTCTGGAACGAGTGTTGCCAATTATCACCTCATAAGTTCGGTCGGTGAGGAAACCTTTGACAAATTCAAGTAGATTGCCACAGAAACCCCAGTCAACTAATGTTTTAAGGACGAGGGAGTCCACGTTCTGTTGTAGGCCTTGCTGAGATCCAGTGCAACGGCTTCAATGTGTTGACCACGTTCTTTAGCTTCCATCAGGATGGATCCCAATGTAGCGAAATATGTGTTTGTCCCTCTCCCGGGACGAAAGGCAAATTGTCGGTGGTCCAGCTTGTTATTTTCCTCTAACGTATCAATGAGTCGCTTGTTAACCATGCGTTCCATGGTTTTGGAAATGCATGACGTTAGTGATATCGGGCGGTATCCTGACGGCTCGTTATTGGATTGACCAACCTTTGGAATGGGGACAATCAGGCTATGCTGCCACTGTTTCGGAAATTCCTTGTTCATCCATATCCAATTGAAGGTGTCGAGGAGTGCTGTACGTCCCACGTGCGAGAGGTTCTTTAACATAGCGTAACCGCTTCTCGGCCTAAAGGCTAAGATCAAAGTGTAATATACTCAAAGAGGCACAGCTAAAGGGATCGTTCATAAATTACGTTATGCTTTGAAAGGGAGGTGGAGGGGGGGATTTAAAAAGTGACGATGCGTACAAAATTTAAGTCTATGATTGATGTTTACATTTCATGTTAAGAATTCAGGACTAAAAGAGTTTTTAGTGAGTAGGTATGATTGAGAAGAAGTCTGGGTCATTTTTTTCACTACTTACCTGTTGGCACAAAAATAATTTTAACTATTAAATAACCTATGAATAGTGATGTAGATGTTCGCTCATCTGCCATGAGGCGCCAGGTGAACAACAATGTTTTTGGCTAGAATGAAAGATATGAAGAGAAAGTTCTGATAGTTCCGCTAGTGTGCGGCAGGCTTGGAAATGTAACAGATGTTTTAGGAAAATTGAGCGAAAAGGGCATGTGTACAGTAGTACTCGAACCAACGACATGTTTGCCTAACATCCCACTGCAGGGTAGGTTGAAGCACGGACTAAGTCCGCCACTTCAACAGGCAAAAATGTCCAGTTGGAAGACGCTCATGTACCACTGTGCTGTGTATAGTTATTCTGTGATCTATTGTGTGCACTCTGTTTACTGATGCGCACATGGGAGAGGAACTCTCTCCTTTTTTGGGTTTGTTTGCATTGGCACCGACTGAGCGATCACCTAACGATGAATAGTTCTATAGACTGAACAATTTGTATAGAAATGTTAGAATGTGAAGAAGACAAGTGAAAACAAAGTTTTAGTACAAATGTGGAAGACCGAGAGAAGGATACCTTGCCTTGCCGAACAGCAAAAGGAAGTAAAATTGCTTTCCAATTGTTCAAGAAATGTTCAGTGTTATCGATTCTAAAAAGTGTTAAACTGTGGATAAAAATAGTGAAGTGACTGGAACTGGAAAAATAAAGGAAAAGATTTCAGTTTTCATCTGGGAAAATGGCGTATTAAGGAGTACCGGAAAACACAGCTGACCGTAATGTCATTTCGAGGAGAACGGGAGAAAGACGGAGTGGGCACTACTCTCTAAAATAGAAAAATTGGTATCAGTTTGAAGCAGATAAGTCACAACTTTCATCAATTAAATTGTTTAATATTTTGAATATATTGAAAAATACTTAAAAATTTAACCCTTGCAACAGCATGCTAACCATTTGATAAAATATTTCCTACTTGAAATGTTTCTAAAGCTTCAATAGTAATTATTTTTTAACAACTAAATTGGGAAGACGAGTCGGAACTTGTGGACGACGATGCGTCGTGGCTCTTAAAACTCCTGCACGCTCACACCGTCGATATGCTGGAGGAAAATTATCCTATTGAAGGTGGTGTTAGTTTGCTTGAGGGCACGTTAATCTCGATGGGTTTGCGTCAAAATTTGGTGTACAGCATTAAATGTTGATAGTTTCTATAGTTCACTAGTGAAATTATTGAGGAAACAGTGCTGGGAACAGTGCCATGGATTTAACGTTTGAAACTTGTTTTCCCTCTTTGTTTACAAAATCAGATACGTCTGTTTGAATAAGTTGTCGAGATTTATCCGATTCAAATTAGCTGTCTACAAATTGTTGTTTTATCGGTTCAGGTAGCATGGGCTGGATTTTGAGTGGGTGCTCGCGATTCATTTAAAAAATGGCGTCCGGATCAATTGCGCTGTTGTGTGTTGGTGATTCTCCGCAAGCGAGCTCAGGTCAAAGTGTCGTCGTTCGCGGGTAATGTGGGTGAAGATATGCTAGTATCTAGAACTAGATTTTGAGAAAAATACCACAACCGTGCCAAAGTGAATTTTTGATTCGGTGTTCAGGATTAGTTTGTAAATTAATCAGTGCCAAGAAGAATTGATACGATACACACTACCGGAAGGTTTCCGACACGTCGGCGACGGACGAAGGTTGATGTGGACGAGTGCCGACAGCAGCTGGCTGCAGGTCCAGCAACACTTGGCCATCTAGGATATCGAGGAGAGCTGGTTTGCAAAGCAACAGATAATTATTTCTACCATATTTTGAAGATAATATCTAATCATCCTGTTTAATTTCATTTTGTCTGTTCGTTTTGTTTGCTGTTTTTCGTTATGCTTGTCTCTTATCAGTAACATTGAGCAGCGGCCCATTGCTTTTGGCGAACAGTGCTACATATTTCTCAGCGTATGCGTTAACCAAAACGAACCCTGCTGCTAACCTTTCCCAACTATCCAACATCCCCAGTGATTTCTCGTGGAAGTGCAGAGGATTTCTCGGCTTCCTTCAAAGCAGTATCATGTCAACACGTTCCTTCCCATTCCCTACGTACGACCAGCATTTGGACACGGCCGGCGCCGGTATTGCTTTGTAACGGGTCACCAGTTTTTACAGTGAAGATGCGTGTAGTCCCAAACATCATCTGTTGGTTCTTTAGTGCAAATACAGCTGATCTGGCAGTAACGGAATTGCATCCGTGGGCGGTCAATCATGCTCATGCTCATGCTCAGGTAGCATGGGCTGGATTTTGAGTGGCTCCACATTAAAAGTGCTGAGGTGGTCATATTTATGTTGAGTTGTGTGGAAGTGGTAATCAACGGATAAAACCTGAATAAATAGGGATCAACAAATATTTTCATTAAACTTATTCGCTCAGCGTGCTCATTAGAATTATGGCTGCTTACCAAAACCATGTGACGAGAGGAAAGAGCAACATGAGAAGAATTAGAGTCTCATTTCAACAATAATATGTATCGATTTTATTTCCAGCATTGCATAGTGATTTCTTTATAAATTCACATATTGAATTCTTATTTGAAGTAACACAGGATTTGAACATTTGGAGTTCCACGATATCATCGTGGAATGATCGAAGTCTAAGTACAAATTTAATCGAAAAATTCTTAGTAATTGCAGTTTTACTGTATATAACAAATGAGATCCTACATTTATATGCTATAAATTGTTCAAAATTTAGGTTTCTGTTAGGTTGAATTTCAGGTAACTGTGGTAATACAAATACGTAGAGTTTCTATTATATTGAATCCAGCTCGTTTTATAGATTTTCCTTCACGGTTGATGCCACGTAGTGGGCCTGATTGCTTTGACGCTTGTTGTATGTCATTGATGTGCTGCAAGCATCAATATTAAAAGAAAATAATAATAATTCAACGTCATCTAGCCCAGTTGTTTCCAAGATGCTTTCTCGTACTGGCTGCGTTTGTATTGTATTAGATTAGAATAGATCAGTGACCAACCAGTGGATGTCCAGTTGAACCAGTGGAACCTATGAAGGAGAAGGAACAAAACATCGACATTTACTATTCTCAATAGATCATTTCAGGTCATCCATGGAGTTCCAAGTTTTTAGGTATATTTTTCAAATCGTGGCTAAAAGTCACTGTCTAAACTTTCATGTTAATAGTATATACGCGGAAACTTCTACAATTGCAGCAGGACAACAATCTGCAGATATGTGTAATAGTTGATATCATTTTAAATTACAGCCTCCCTTCAATATGTTCTATATACTTTTCTATATGACATTGCATTTTTATTTTTATTTTTATTGTTATCAATATCATAATTATCATTTCACGGATTTTCAAGATGCACTTTGATATTATTTTATTATTTTTACCTCGGAGCGTATGGTACGGTATGTCCACGCATCCTTCCTCTCCTGTGGATTCACAAAATGCGTTGTGGTTCAAATCTATTCATTTGAATCCAACTCATTTTACAGAATCATCTTTTGCGGTTAATGCAACGCAGTAGGCCTGGCCGCTTTGACGCTTGTATCATGTCTTTGATATGCTGCAAGCATCAATATTGACAAAAAAATAATTGGGCGTTATCTAACCCAATTATTTCCAGGATGCTTTCCCGTACTGGCTGCGTTTGTATTAGATTAGATTAGATTAGATTAGATTAGATTAGATTAGTAAGTATGAGTGAGAAGAAGTCTGGGAAGACCGAGGCTATCACCGTTGCGAGGGCGCACTTTTTCCTGAGATCTGACCAACGACTCATTCAGCAAAACCATCGTAGAACCGCACAGCAAGAGAAAACTATATGGACTGTAGGAAAATGGGCATTATTTTTTCTATTCATTCGTTTACTACAGCCATACCATGATCCGTTGATTATATGTTGAAAAGGAAAAATCTTTTATGGCATAATCAAATGAATTTACAGATTGTTCCAGTCATACATGCACAATCACGTTTAATCGGAGCAGAAATAAAAAATACAACCTGAATGGATGTGTATTCAGAAGACCAAAGCTTCATCAACTTTTCCCCCCTTTTTACTCTAAGCTAGTTCTCATCATATTCAACGCCACGCGATGAGATTGCAGGGATCCGATATGCATGAGGACAAGGTGTGTAGTTAAAAGCGATTTATTTCTAAGCACGGACGATTTTTCCCTCGCTAGATTCGAGTCATAGTTGGCCTGCAGAGAAAAAAATCGCTCGAACTTCTCTCCGTGTCAGTACTTTCAACCATTTTTCTCCGAACCGATAAGCCTAATGGTGTGAGCACAGCAATCGGGGGAACAGAAGGAGAAAAATATGAAGGAATGGCAGTTTATGCCTTCATTGTGAGAAAAAAAAAACTGCACGGTGTGTGACAGCGATTTATTGTACAGAACTCTGACCATTTCGAAGTTCGTGTTCGACACTAATTGTGGTGCCGTTTTTGGTCGCACGATTTGTTGCGGAAATACATTAGCTCTAATCGGTAAATCAGCCGGCTTTCATAATTCAAAGAAAGATTTTCACCATTGAATTATTAATCTGCTATGTTACCATTTAGAAACAACATAATCATGCTGGAATCAGCTGAAATGAAATAGATTTCCGGCTACCGTGAATTATTGCGAGATGCGAGCCACTGTTTATCCTCTTTCATCATCGGCGGGCGCGAGGGGGGGAAAATGTCATCAGTTGACTCCTCCCACCTTTGCAACATCATCGACACCTTGATCTCCGATTATGATATTTGTATACTCTGCCAAGGGACAAACTAGGATTCCGCAAACTGAAAGCAGATCCGATCTTTCTGATGTGGTTATTATCCCTTTTTCTTTCCTCGCTCAGCCGCTTTGATCTGCACCTGTCATCCCACCCCCTCCCCCACCTGGTTGATGATGCGATGAGAGCTCACTTCCCCACTGAGAATCGCTACTTCATTTCCGTCGTTTGATGCTGCCACAGTCAGAAAATAGAAAATAAGCTCAATCGATAAGCCTCTCGACTGGATGAATGTTGTTGTTGGATGTTGCCTCCGGGGTGGGAATTTGTAGCATGGGTATTTTCCATCCCCGATTTGTGAGGAAGATAATTCCGTGCTGGGAACATGTTTTGTTTGATTGCGAACCAATTTTCGGAATCCGCAAGTCAAAGGAAGTTGGTTGTTTTGGTGCAATCGTCAGATCAAAATATGATAAAAGAACCAACTTGAAAGCCGAAAAATGTTCACAAGTTTGACACTTTCGAGCGATTCCAGGCGAAATGACCTACCGACCAACTTCGAGTGTCTCCGATTTAATTGAAAATTGGTAAGTTTTTTCTACTGATGCAAACGATTTTGGACTCAAGAGTCAGTTTTAAAAAGGGCGTAAGCATTTTGAATAGCACTTCAATTATTTATGTGTAGCTCGAAAACCTTTGGTTTTACAAAAAAAAAACTGTCGAAAAACAAGTTGTGGCCCTATGAGTGAAGGTTGTGGAAAAAATATACACTGAAAAAAATAAAAAAATGGTAGAAAAATAAAAAAATATCATTACAATTCAAATATCTAAAATAACTTTTTTTTTTGCCTTTTTTTAATTTTTGACTGTGAAAACTTGATGTTGTTACGCAGATTAATGCGAAGATTTACGAATGAAGAAATGTCAGGAAAAATATGTCTAGTTCATCATTTTTTTGTGTTTTTCTCAATATTTTAATACTAGCTGAACCCGGTGCGTGCGCTGCTACGCTTGCAACTAAATGAAGGAAAATTTAATGTAACTGGCACTTTTATGGTTTTTGTCGGAATGAGTTTTTTTTTCTTGAATAAGCGTTTATATATCCTATCAAAACATGCTTCTTACCCGAGAAATGCAGGTTTTGTGTTTAAGTATCCTGGATAATTCGCATTTTTGGTAGAAATTTGTGTTTCATTTGTATGGGAGCCCAGAAGGGGTGGTTTCTCAAACCACCATACAAAGATTGCCTTTAAAACCCCCCACATGCCAAATTTGGTTCCATTTGCTTGATTAATTCTCGAACCATCACACGGGGCTCTTCGATTATAATAAAAATTTGAGTTTCATTTGTTTGAACCTACCGCCCTTTCAAAAAGGGGAGGGGTCTTGAGCCCCCATAGAAACATTCTTGCCTTCAAAACCCCCCACGTGCCAAATTTGATTCGATTTGCTTGATTAGTTCTCGAGTTATGAAGAAATTTGTGTCTCATATGTATCAGTGCCCCCCTTCCTGAGAGAGAAGGGGTCTCAAACAATCATAGAACCTTCCCCAGCCCCAAAAACCTCTTCATATAAACTTTCACGTTGTTCGGATCAGAAATTTCCGAGTCTATAAGGGTCCGACAGGCAGACAGACAGACAGAAATTCATTTTTATGTTTATAGAATCTACCCTCCAAAAACCTCCACATGCCAAATTTGGTTCCATCTGCTTGATTTGTTCTCGAGTTATGCAGAAATTCGTGTTTTATTTGTATAAGAGACCCCTCTTTCAGTGAGCGGAGGAGTTTCAAACCACAATAGAAACATTTCTTGCCTTCAAAAACCTCCACATGCCAAATTTAGTTCCATTAACTTAATAAGTTCTCAAGCTATACATAAATTTGTGTTTCATCTGTATATGAGCCCTCCTCTCAGAGAAGGGAGGAGCTCGAGTCCACTTGGAAATATTTATTGCCTTTAAAATCCCCGCAAGCCAAATTTGGTTCAGTTTGCTTTATTAGATCTAGAGTTATGAAGAAATTACAGTTTCATTTGTATGACTGCACCCCTTCTAGGAGAGGGAAGGGGTCTCAAACTACCATAGAAACATTTTTTGCCACCAGAAAACCCCACATGCCAAATTTGGTTCCATTTGCTTGATTAGTTCTTGATATATGCAGAAACTTCTGTTTTATTTGTATGGGAGCCTCCCTTTCTAGAGAGGGAAGGGGTCTCTAACTATCATAGAAACAATTCTTGCCTCCAAAAACTTCTGCATGCTAAATTTGGGTTTCTTTGCATGATCAGTTCTCGAGTTATACAGAAAAATGTGTTTCATTTGTATGGGAGCCCCCCCTTTCAGAGAAGGGAGGGGTCTCTTATTATCTTAAAAATCGGTCCTTCCGCTCGCAAGTTAAATCGTGACAAAGGAAACCCCAACTCATTTTTATTATATAGATTTGGAAGAATAAACATATTCTGATGATATAATCTGATTTTTAAAGTATTTTAACATTTTTCAGCTGTTGCTATTAATCTTTGTAAGAGCATCCGTTCTCGAGATATTTCAGTTTTAAATTTATCAAATTCGTATAATATTCGAAAATACGACCTTTTCGTAAATTATTCGCATTTCTCCAGTAACCACAGTTTCCACGAAATGTTTGTTAAATTTCCTACCTCTCTCTCTCTCTCTGACAGCAAGACGATTGGATGAACGGTTCAAAAGAAATGGGGTAAAATGGTTCAAACAGCACTTTTTTAAATTTCGTTTAAGGGGGGATACACAGTTAGAATGATCAAAACATTCAATTTTTTTGCATAAAAAGTTAGTAAATTTCCCGTAGAACACGCTCTTTAAACCCTTATTTCGGAATTCGAACTCCAAGTGTTTCTTTACATCCTTTTTCGCGCGCAGCAGATATAAAGAGACGCTTGACCGAGAAGACCTATTTTCAACGCGTTTTCTCTGAACAGCATTTTTCGGAGTTTATGCCGTTGATAACTCAAAAACTAATTATTCGATTGAGCTGACCTATGTAATAGGATTTCTTCATTATAGTATTACCTTCTATATGAATTAAACATTATTGTAATATTTTATAATCTTATATGGAAAAATGTGATAAAATGGCGGAAAAAATTAGGATTTTTTCAAAAAAGTTACGCCAAAAGCGCAATTTTTTTTTAATCCTTTTTTTTTAATTCATCTACTAACTGTCAATGTAATAAATGTAATTTTCTTTTTATTAGCAGGTTTCAGATCAAAATTGCGACCAGGAGAGCCGGCACGAACAAAATACAACAACTTTTTCAACGCACTCTGGCGGCCGCTATTTTTTTGAAAAAAAATTGAAAAAAATATTTTTGTATAAAACATGAATACACTTATAATTGTAAAAACTAAAAACTACCCCTTGAAATGTTTTTTTTTTTTTCAGAAATGAGTTTTATTTCTCGTTTTAACTATGTCCCCCCTTAATATATGCCTGTTTTGCTTCTTATTGTATACTTTGTACATTGCACAGTGTGCCAAAATGGATCCCATTAATTCAGACGGCGCGGGGTAGAAGTCCTGAAAAATAGCTTATCTTATGGTAAAAAATGCGGGAAATCGAATCGGTTTTCCGGATATTTTTACAACAATCAATTGCAGGTGAGAGTAATATTGCTGACGCCGAACTTCAGAACCTTATGCTATATGAAGTTGTTCAAGTATGAGGAGAACTCGGGTGAAATAGTCAATTTACTGAGGTCAACCCTAAACAAAACCATCACCACTCGATTTTTCGGGATATTTTTACGTAAGTACAGTGCAAGTGAGAGCAACATTACAAGCGCTGATCTTCAAAACAGCATGATATACATGAGGTTATTAAATTATAAGGAGAAATCGGGTAAAATGGACTATTTACTGAGGTCAACCCTAAACGAAACCATCATCATTCGATTTTCCGGACATTTTTACGTAAGTACAGTGCAAGTGACAGCAATATTATTGGCACCAATCTTCCGAACCACATGGTATATGAAGTTACACACGTGTGAGGGAAAATCGAGTAAAATGGACCACTTCCTGGCATCCGATCAAAGTAAAATTTGTTCCATACAGTTCTTCAGCTTTTTTTGCAATTTAACAGTGCATTTGGGTTCACTATAGTAGCACCAAGTTTAGTTTTTGAGTTTGCATCCAAAATGAGGGCAGAAATGGGCAAAATCGGACACTTGCTATGGTCAACCCTAAATTAAGCCAACACCATTAGATTTGCCGCATTTTTTCCCATAAGATAAGCTATTTTTCAGGACTCCTACCATGCGCCGTCTAAATTAATGGGATTTTGATCCATTTTTGACCACTGTGCATTGTGTGTGAAAATTTGAAGCTCTAACGTCAGTTTTGGAGAAAACTTCAGGGTGGAGAGATCTTAAGTGAAAAAAATGTCTCAAAGGTCAACTTTCAAAGCATTTTTAAAATCATTTTTCTTTGCCAAGATACAAAACAAAATGACATTTTCACTAAGCAATCATTATTTTTCTGATTGGCTCTATCATATAATTCTTTTGCATTTGTTATTGGGTGTTCATGTCCTTTTGCTATACTTGCGTTTCTTGCCATTCGTTTTAATGTGCCACCAATGGCATCGCATGGCCCCTTGCCATGGGAAGTAGCTTAAAAATGCCATTCAGCATCTGTGCTATATTTTGATTTAAATTTACAAAGGCTCGCAAAATTTTTCCTAATTTTATATTGGGATGCAGCTCTATCAAACATAAATATCGCTTTCTTCAACTGCGTTAGTTTGTTTATCAAAAAACTCATAAGTTTTGAATTTAATACCTAAACCGCTATTGTGTCATGTTCAAGTACTTCTGAGCGCTCCTGATTCGACATAGTAAACAACAAAAGGATGAATTGTGGTTTGATTATTATTCCAATAACTACTTCTGAAACTTTCAGTAGGCCATGGACATAACTTTCAACGTGAAAAGTATGCGATTTGACAATTATGTACCCGTCATGTTCGCGTGTGGGAACAAGACGAACAGTAGCGCTATGCATCCTCTATAGTTTATGATCTGTTTTATTTGAACTGTTCATTCAATCATCTTGCGGTCAAAGAGAGAGTAGCGTAAAATACATTTTGAAAAACCAACTCCTGTTGATGGAGAATCTGGAAAAGCTTATGAAAAGGTCGTATTTTCGAAAACTATTCGAGTATGATTAAGCCGCAAATATCTCGAGAAAGGATGCTCTCACGAAGGTCATCATCAGGAGCTTAAATTTTATTATACACTTAAAAAATCAGATTATATAATCAGAATACTTTTATTCCCACATATATTTAAATTTTGAGAAATGCACCGAAAGTTGATGTTCAATAAAAAAAAAATTCCTGACATTTCTCCACCCTGGAATGCTTGCTAATAACTTCAAATTTTCACAGTCAAAAAACAAAAAAAAAACTAGAAATCGTGATGTAGAAGGAGATGTTCGCTCATCACCATGAGGCACCAAGAGTGAACAACAATGTTTTTTGGCTAGAATGAAAGATGTGAAGAAAGTGTTGAAAAGGTCCGTCAGAGTGCGGCAGGTAGGAAAATTAACAGATGTTTTGAAAATTGAGCGAAAGGGCATGTATCAATGGTACTCGAGACCATGGACGTCAATCTTTGCCTAACATCCACTGCGGGTGAGTTGTAGCGACGGAACAAGTCCGCCACTTAACAGGCAAAAATTGACGCATGGAAAGACGCTCATGTACCACTGCGGCTTGTATAGTTTATTCTTAGCGATCTATTGTGTGCACTCTGTTTACTGATGCGCACATGGAAGGAACTCTCTCCTTTTTGGGTTTGTTTTGATTCGCACCGACTGACGATCACTAAGTTTTTCTCGTCGTCTCCAACGTAGAGACCTCGGAGAGAAACATCGTGAACGATGTTTCCGCATCCTTCACGATGTTTCTCTCGAGGTCTCTACGTTGGAGACGACGAGAAAAAACTTTAGTGATCGTCAGTCGGTGCGAATCAAAACAAACCCAAAAAAGGAGAGAGTTCTGCTCCCATGTGCGCGATCAGTAAACGGAGTGCAATGCACGACAGATCGCTGAGACTAAACTATACGAAGCCGCAGTGGCGCATGAGCGTCTGTCCTACGCGTCAATTTTTGCCCGCTGAAGTGGCGGATTCTGCTCCGTCGCTACAACCTACCCGCAGTGGGACGATAGACAGACGTCCGTGGTTCGAGTACCGTTGGATACATGCCCTTTCTGCTCGGTTTTTCGAGAGCATCTGTTAATTCTTCCTGCCTGCCGTCACTCTGACGGATCGCTTTCCAACACTTTCTCTTCGCATCTTTCATTCTAGCCAAAAACATTGATGTTCACTCTTGCGCCTCATGGTGACTGTGCGAACATCTCCCTCTACATCGAGATTCGTTACTCCTCGCACGGAGAATACATAACATAACAATTAATGTACTAGAAATCGTATTTTGAGATTATTCAAGTTATCACATTAATTCGTCAATTTTTTTCCGATTTTTTCCTCCAGTGTTTATTTTTTTCACAATCTTTTTACATAGGGTTACAACATGTTCTTAGACAGGTTTTTTGTACAACCAAAGGTTTTTGAGATACAAATTATTAATTGAAGTGCTATTCAAAATGCTTACGCCCTTTTCAAAACTGACTTTTGAGTCACAAAAATCTATGTTAGAGCGATAAATGCTCAGTCTCATAAGCCAAACGCGCATGCAAAGTTGCATTCAAATAAAAATATATCGAAAATATTTTTCCAAATTTCCAGGTCATTTCGCCTGGAAGCGCTCTTTTATAAGATTTGCAGAACCGAAGATAGTGATTGGAAGAATGCACATTCAAACAAAAAGGTAGGCGTTGGAAGACTGAAAGAGATTTTATTCAGCTAAGCAGGCTGGACACTTTCTCGAAACGAGTTCAGAAAATGTTACAGAAAATGTTTCAGAGAACCTCGAAGTGAAGTCCCACGGAAAGGCATGACCGGAGTCCGGAACTTTTGAGAAAGGACATCTGATTATGCATCGGAGTCCAAACGATGTAACTAAAAGGGATTTGATGCACGAATGGAGCACTGTTGAGCGATATTAAAATTACTTCTGAGTGAATCTTTGATGCCATTAGTTTGCAAAGTTTTGAACTATAATACCTCTGAGTACTCCTGAGCGACGGGATGAAGAAGTCCAGAAGATTTCTGAAGATAATCGAATGGAATTCTGATTAAAATCTCGGCCTGATATAACCCTAAAAGACTTAAACGAATACCAAATATTCACTGAGCGAGTTATACCTGGCTTTGGCTCCAAGGAAATTTACGGGACAATTTTTGTGAAGTTCAAACAATATATTTGTGAAGAGACTTTTGGGAAATATCCAGTGATTGATCCAGCCCAAACATTCCTAAAGAAAGCACTGTGCATTTTTAACTGGCACACAGGACTCTTTAGCAAGTCCTGGACAAACGCAGGGCCCTAATCCCTTTTACTTCTAAGCAAGTTCTGGAGGATTTCACAGCGGAAAAGTTAGAAATAACTTTGAGTCAAGTCTACAGTTCTTTTAAAAACACGTCTCCGGAGCCAATCTGATAAAAATCTGGAAGAAATCAGAGCCAGTGGGATTCTGTACCAAGTCTAGAGAACTTTTAAGCGAAGCATGGATATCTTCTGTATGTAGTCAAAAGAACTTTTTAGTGAACTCCAAGAGGCTGTTTAGCAATTTCTGACAATTTTTGAGTGAAATCAGTTGAACTTCGAATGAAGTCCACGATACCACGATACTTAAAAGAAGACTTCTGATCAAAGTTCAGAAGACTTGCGAGTGTAGTGCTTCTTAACGAATCTAAACATCTACCGAATAAAGTTAAGAGCACTCCTGAATCAATCTCTGAGTGAAATTTAAAAATTCGCAACAAAGCCCGTGTTCCTTCAGAAAGAAGTCCAAAGGAACTCCAGGTCCTTAAAACTCAACCCCAAAGCGAGTGAAGCCCAGCGAAATCCGGAGATTGTCTAAATGAACTCCAAAACTTTTGATCTAAGTTGATAGGAGTTCCGCGACTGAAGATCTAAAGCGGCGTGCTTCTGACAGCAACGTCCAAGACCATCGCAGTGAACCTATCGAAAGGCCTTCTGAGATGAAGCCCAGACAGATCAGTTCGAAGGACACATGCCGACACCTTTCTAATTGAACGGCTGAAGTAGCTTCCAGAAGTAGGGCGTTTGAGTGTTGTTCAAGAAACCACTATTTGCACAGCCTGAAGCGGTCGCCGCTTACTGAAAGCAGGTACCGAGAGATGCTCCGTGCGGCCCACACTGTTCCCAACTACGTAACTAAAACAAAAACAGTGCGTCCAGAAAGCTCAACAACGAAAATTTAAGAACATCGAATGAGGTCTGAGCCGAGTGCAGAGGACCTCTGAGCGGCGATAAAGAAAAGTTGACAGCATACTGTTGGGTAAATTCCAATGGAACTTCGAGTTAAGCATTTATATTCTATGCCAAATGTAAATCAGAGCACAGCTCAGAGGTTTCCGTGTGCGAAATCCAGTAAACTTCTGTGTAAAGTCCAGAAGAGTTTTGAACGGAGTCCATGGGACTTCTGAGCGAATTTTAGGGGACTTCTGAATGAAGTCTAAGGGACTTCTGAGCCAGGGTACTTCTAAACCATGTCAGAGGGACTTCAGGCGAAGTCATGCAGACTTCGGAGCAGAAGTCCAAGAGACTTCTGAGTAAACTCCAGGAGGCTATTTAGCGAATTCCAGGAGATTTCTGAGCGAATGTCAGGGGACTTCTGAGTGAATTCCAACGTCTAGGTGAAGTTCAGGGGACTTCTAGCACGAATTCAAGTGGACTTCTGAGCGCAACTCATAAGATTTTTCTTGGCAAACTCCAGCGGACTTGCATTAGCGAAGTCATGCTAGACTTCTGAGCCGAAGTCCCAGCAGACTTCTGAGTGAAGTCCAGGTACTTCCTGAGCAGAAGTCCAGCGACTACAGGCAGAAGTCCAGAGGATATCAGGACTGAGAGAGTCCAGTGGGCTAACTGGTGAAATCCAGGGACATCTGAAAGATGCCCGGTAAACTTCTGAGTGGGGGTCAGAGGCACCCGGCTGAAGTTTTGCAGGACTAATCTGGTGAATACCAGCGTCTGGGTGAAGTTCAGGGGACTTCTAAACGAATTCGAGTGGACTTCTGAGCGCAATCTAGGATTTTTCTGAGCAAACTCCAGAGGACTTGTTGGTGAAGTCCAGCAGACTTCTGAGCGAAGTCCAGCAGACTTCTGAGCGATGTACAGAGGATATCTGAACGAAGTCCAGTAAACTTCTGAGTGAAGTCCAGAAGACTTTTGAGCGAAGTATTGGGACTTCTGAGTGAATACCAGCGTCTCGGTGAAATTTGAGGGACTCCTGAGTAAATTCGAGTGGAATTCTGAGTGAGGTCCAGGGTTCTGAGCCAAGTTCAGCACACTTCCGGGTGAAGTCCAGAGGATATTTGAATGAAGTCCAGTAGACTCCTTCGTGAAGTCCAGGAGATATCTGAGCGATGTACAGCGGACTTCTGAGCAGAAAGTCAGAGAGATTTCTGAACGTAGTCAGAGGACCTCAGAGACAGTTCAGGGGACATCTGACCCAAGTCCAACGGACTCCTATGGCGAGTGTCTGGGGACTTTTGAGCAGACAGTATACGGGACCTCTGTGTGAATTGCAGCGTCTGAGCGAAGTCCAGCGGACTTCGGAGAAAACTGCAGCGGATTTCTGGACACAGCTCTGGAAACTTCTGACTGAAGTCCAGGAGACTTCTGAGGGAATTGCAGCGTCTGGACGCAGTCTAGGGGACTTATGAGTGAATTCCAGCGGATCTCTGAATAAAGTCCTGAGGATCTCTGAATTAAGTCCAGCGAACTTCTGAGTGAAGTTCACCGAACATCTGAGGGAAGTCCAGAGGATTTCTGAACGAAGTTCAGCAGATTTCTGTGTGAAGTCCAGGAAAGTTTTGAACGAAGTCCAGGGGGCTTCTGAGCGAATTTCAGGGGACTTCTGAATGAAAGCCAGGGGACTTCTGAGCGAAGCTCAAGGGACATGTGAATTATGTCCAGGAGATTTCTGCGTGAAGTGCAGGAAACTTCTTAGCGAATTCCAGAGGACTTCTGAGCGGAGTTCAGAGGACTTCTAAGCAAATTCAAGGAGACTTCTAAGTGAAGTCCAAGGGACTTCTGAGTGAAGTGCAAGAGACGTTTGAGTGAAGTCCAGAGTGCTTTTGAGGGAATTTTAGGGGGCTTCTGTGTACAGTCCTGAGCGAAGTCTAGGAACTTCTGAGTGGATTCCAACATCTGGGTAAAGTATAGAGTACATCTAAGCAAATTTGATTGTGTTTGTAAGCTTCATCCAGGGTACTTCTAAGCCAGGTCCAGCAGACTTTTGAGCGATGGCCAGCGGATTTCTTAGAAAGTCGGAAGGGATTTCTGAACTGAAAGTCAACAGACTTCTTTAAAGAGTCGGTGGACTACGAGCAACGTCAAGGGGAGTTTTGGCATAAGTGGACTTTTGGTCCAGTCCAGGAGACTCCAATCCGTCGAGGACATCCTGACTTCCACGCGTGACTTCCAGCGTCTGGGCGAAGTCTCGGAAACTTCTGAGTTAATTCTAGCGGACTTCAGAGTGAAGTTCTGGGGATTTGGCGGTGCCGTAGTCACAATAGTGTGGCCAGAAAAGCTCAAAGCAAAGGTCATGCTGAGACTTTGGATTTGCAGCTGATATGGAAGTTCTTGTGGATGAACAAAGAAAATTCAGATCAAATGTTTGCAATGCATAATTTTGTCTGTGAAATGCTCCTAATTATTAACATAATTGCCTGCATTTAGACGTAATCATGTATTGAATCAAATTTTTGTTCATACTTTGTGTAGAGTTTGCACTTCATATGATTTATATTTTCTAAAAATTCTAGGTGATCAATTAGGGGAAAAAATTTGTTCATATTTCATATTTTTTAAATTTTCATGAAAATAAACAAATCACTCAACATGACAAAAATCATACAGATTGCCAGAATCGATGATGTTATTAAAAACAAATATCTAACGATGCTACGTTTTGTTTTCATTCATCGAAGTGAAAATCACAGTGATTCGAAGGCAAAAGATGAAATGCTCTCTTAAATGACTGATTCTGCTACTGAGTGAAAGCTTTTATCCCTCTTTTTGATTCAAATCTTCGCAACAAATGCACCTCGGAAGAGTCTATTAATTGCAAACCAATTTTCCGCTTAAGTTCGAGATCCATGGCCACCACCGGCATCTCATAACCCTTGCTGTATTTATGTTGTTGACACGTTGTTATTGTTGTTCTTCTTCTTGTTGATGAGAGATGCGATATCCGGTGTAACTTCTTTCCCGCCAAAGTATCTCTTCTTTTGCCTTTCCAAGAGCAGCTTCCCAGAACGAGTGGGAAATATTCAGATTGAAAGAGCACCGGTCGGACTGAAAGACTTCCTGTGTTTGATTTTCAATGGCCGAAAGGGTCGGACGGATCATGGTATCGGTTGGCGGACTTCCCGGAAATGGGGCTCCATTTGCAAATAGATAATCATGACGTATCCATTCACCTCCTCTCTTTTCGCCCGACTCAATAGCCGCCGAGTAAACAAGCAATCATCTTCGGTGTAAATAGTTTCTCAAAGGCACAGGTAAGCCAACCGGGACCGAAGGCTCACCGGTGCAGAACACAATTCGCTTCGATTGAGGTATCTTGTTTGTGGCTTTGGTGGAGTCTGCCATCTCACCACGGTTTCATCAACAGCATCTCGGATTAGTGTTTTGATGTTGGCCGCATCTCCTACTCTAATATCTTCCCAGACGGTTGGGGGACTGGGCGCTTTTCGGCGGCAAGATGGGCGTGAGAATTCCGGCATCTGATCTAATCTGCCAAGCCAGTCAGCGAACGGCGGCTGAAATATAATTTAATGCGTTCAATTTTCCGACCCAATGAGCCGCGGGCAGAACTAACTTGTTGAATATGGCGCCTAATTTTGATGTAGCTTGCTGATATCGCGCTCTCTTCGTAACCGTTTGGCGGTGAATCATATTTCTCCATCTCAAAACATTACGTAATCCCCTTCACCCCGGAAAATGGGAAAACTAACATCTGCAACAACTGAAAGGATTCAGGTATTTTCTTTCTCTATCGTCATCATCCAAAGCATAATCCGCGCGTTCCGAAGCCGTTCTAATTAATTTTCTTTGAAATGTCATCCCAGTTTTTGCTAACAGCAGATTAAATGGTTTATCAGGAAAAAAGAATACTAAATAACCGTCACACCTCGAAGAAGCGACAAAGGGGTAAAACTTAATTAATTGGATGGCTAATTTGATTTGAGTTGAGAATCTTCGGTGAACCCCCCTCCCATCTCTGCACCACCACCCTAGGTTGACTTTAGCACTATTGTCTTCCGAAGAGGATAACTTTTATCGCGAAGGAACCGACTCCATGTTTCACATTACGATGTCTGCCGAGGCGCTTGTTCTTGCTTGTCCCGATCGGACCGGGATGAAAGAATTGTATTCCCCCTTGTATCGTGGCGGAGCTGGCTGCCTCTTGATAGCGTGACGGGAGTATTTTTTGTTTGAAGGTAATTAATTTATCATGGTTCGGTTTTATGGCGGACAGATAGGGTGGGGAGGCTTGCGTGTCCGGTTGATATTCAAGTGATGAACATCATACTCAAAACACTTGCAAGCTTGCACATACTTTTTGCCGACAAAGCATTGCTTTGGGAAAATGGAAATAGATATTCGTTCAAGTGGAAAGAGTTGGCTTTTAGTTTTCCTTTGAAGTTGAAGAGCTACTCGAGTGAATCAATAAGCTATTAAATAAAACTTTCTGGTGGCATGAATTATTTTTAGAAATGTTAATTTGTATGTAGAAAGTCTCTTGTATTAGACCTCAGTAGACAGTGAGTTTCTCATCGTGACAGGAGGGGTATACCATTGACGTTTGATTCAGAACTACTAAACCTGGACTTCTGCAGCACTTCGTCTGTCACCCATCTACCATAAATGATGGGTTTGGAATCCCATTTCGGCGAGCCACTTACTATTAAATGTACACGGTAAACAATCTGTTCATCAAAATGAGAAAAACCGGTCAATATTTCATGAATATGATCTGTTTAGAACAATATCCATAATATCATAAAAAATGTATCAGAGGTCCCTCATTGGTGAGATTCATATCTAACTCGACGAATTAAATCGTCGAGTGAGATCAAAGATATAATCATCCGTATTACTATCGGAACTTTTCGCAGTCCTAATACCTAAATTGCGTGTAGGCATGTTTTTGACGATTCTTTTCTTCGTTTTGATTTATCAGCGTGCTTCTCAGTTTTCTCGACATGGCATTGATGGAGTGGATCTTACGCTTCAGATGGCTCAAAAATTCTCGATGGGTACGCAGCTGGGGACGTTGGACGGGCTCGCCAGCTTGAGTACCACATCGAACATTCAACCGCTCCATCTCCTCCAACGACCGCTTCAAGTAGTGGAGCCGAACGCCAGACCCGGCCAGAACATCAGCGATCTTCGCTTGCTTGTGGTACTACTTGATGACGAAACTTCCGGCGACGGCATTTCGTACTACCTCCCAATGTGCACGCAGCAGTCTGTACTCATACACCTCGGTCTTCCTCTTCAGTATCCTTTGAAGTTTCTTGTCACTCAGGATCATCGGCCGTCCGGAACCGGATTTTCTTTCGATGCTCTGATTGTTGTTGAATAGTGCCAAGTTGTTGTAGATGTCGGAATGGGCATATCCGGCGTCCACAAAATACCGCACGATGTCCGTTTTCGACGCGGTGGGGTGCCGTTCTTTAAACGCGCACACTTCTGAACGGAGTTGCTTCACTGTTTTTGACATCACGATTAGAGTTCGACTGATAGAGCTGTCAAATTTTTTCATGGGTTACTATGGTTGCTGCTTCATGGGTAGATTCGCCAGTGCGTTTTGTCCATTTCTTTAAATGCAAACGTTAAAAAGTTAATTGGATTCGGATAATTCTGGCGATATTCAAAACTACAATTCCAACAGTCCGTGAATTGTTTCATTTTGCTATAAAAGTCTTCCGTTTCATTGTTTCTCTTTTTTCGGTGTCTGTTTCACAACGTTAAATGAGACGTTACCTTATTGATTGTTTTGAACACTAATAACTCTCGTCCCAACTAAACACAACTGCTTCAATTCTTACCATTTTGTTCAAAAAAACCTGCAATTTATTGTGTTGTGATTCAGTTGCTATTAGTCTGAGTAGTCATTTACATAAATGACCTTATTTTACTCCCATACAAATCTTCGCATG